>OZ020193.1:59765014-59798433 GCA_963971165.1 Philopedon plagiatum
AGACGTCGTAAGTTACACAAGCGGCAATGTGTGTACCGCTAGTTTCATGTTTTAGGATTTTTTGGCTTAAAGTTTTCCATTGACATATTCCATTAACCCAACTTAACTTAAAATGTTGACTATTTCTGTCAGCAAATAGCCAACAGGGCTCGCAATAACAACAGTCCAACTTAACAGAGTAACACAACCACAAGCGATCAACGATTAACTCGCCTTTGGATTTTGAACTGTAATAAACCGCAGAAAATGACCTACCATTGGTTTTTGGAAAATCAATATCTTTTGGTCTGCATGACCCGTAACTTAAAATAAATTTTTTAATTGTGTCACCTTTAGTGATGTTTTCTGTAGTAATATATTAAGGGATGGGGAAATTATCGAAAATCCTTCCGAAGATTTTTTGCCGTGGAAATCGCTCGAGGGCTTGCCCGAGAGCGATTTCCTAATGGCAAAAAATCTGAGAATGATTTTCTGATTATTTCCCAATCCCGAAATGTATTTTGAAGATTATTTACCAAATAAAAAACTAACGATTTATTTTGCACAATTTAATGTATTGCAATTAAACACACAATTGGTATACTGTATAACAGAATGCTGATTGGAGTTTGAAGAAACAGAGCCAATTTTCGCTGCTGTGGTCTCTTCACAAATATCCATTCTGGGATGAATAGGTTGAGTACTGATGGGTTTTAATGATATTTAAATGATATCTCGAAATGACACTTTGACGTTTGTTTGTATTTTATTTGTTGTCCATAGTAACAACCAAAAACGCCATTGTTCGTTATCTAGATAATCATCAAACATCACCACGACAATAAAAAACCTGTTGTTACAGACGTGTGATTTTAACTGTTGACAAGGGCGATTTTCAGTTCTGACTGACGGGGGAGATTTTCACTTTTGACAAGGGTGATTTTCACCTGAGAGCGGGAGATTATCGCTGAATAATCAGGTGAAAATCAACCCGCTTTTATAATGGATGAGGTAAATAATCATCATAATAACCTCTGTCTGTAGGATATTTTTGTTTTATTAATGATTTTAGCATTTGGTCTTCAACGGCGGAACCAAAACCAATACTTGCCAGTTGCGAAGAAACTTCAAAAGCTTTTACATTTACTTCATCGTTATCGTTATGTTCGTCTAAACTTTTTGAAACTGAAACTTCTATTGGCGCTGAAATTTCCGAACAGGACGCTTCCGTTTCCGTTACTACCAAATCGGATTTCGAGGACGTTGAAAAATAATAATCACTAATTTTCGGCAACTTTGCTTTTTTTATTTCTTGCTCTTGCTTTCTTTTTAAGTTTGCCCAGCCACTCAGTTTTTTCCCTTTATTTTTTTCCATTTTAGACTGATCTAAAAACGTTAAAATGTCTTATAGTTCGTCGGGTACACGGCTAGAATCGAAAAGTCTTTCAAACAGAAATCAAAATCGCACCATTAGGAGCTGAGATACAAAAATCTAGTACCGGTAATATTTTTAAATGCCTTCCTATCTGACAATTTGTCTTTTGGTATCAGCTGTTACCACACAAAGCGGCATATTTTAATCAAAAAGTGCACGAATATTTGGTGTAACCAACAAACATACGAAACAGAAAAAACAAACAAATTTTCCATTAAACGTAATACATCATATTACTTATACCTACTTATACTTACATTAAAAAACTTCCAACTACCACTCTCAAAGAGCAGTCCAAAGTTTTTTTAATGTAAGTACTTTCAACTTTCTTTATAATAATTTAAAGATAATTAGATATGCATTTCCATTACCTACTAAGTCTTCAAATCCGGACCACACTTTACTATGTCTCGTTAAGAATATCCAATTAAATACTTTTTTATATCTACTTACTTCACCAAAAGACGAAACTAATCTAAATAATATAGGAAAATAATAAAACTATTGCATACCTACCCAGTATGTATCCCTTCCACTTTCCAACTTTTTAAAACATCGTTTATCATTTCAGGAGAAAAAAAAGCCACAAATATTATAAAAGAAAGTCCGCGGCCCGCCTAGCTTGCCGCCGTAGACGTCGCTACCGTTTGTCGGTAATTTACACATGACGCGGCATCGCCCTGTGTATTGATATAATAGAGAATTTCGGCCTTTAAAAAATCCTACTTTTTTCTTTATCTTAGGTCAAAGCCCACAGAAAAAATAGGCAGGCAAACTTTGATTGATTAATTAATTAATAATTTTAATTATGTATATTATTATTCTAGCTTACAGAATTCATTTGCTGGTAATAAAATAATAAATATAAAGCGGCGCCCGCGGCGCCTTTTGTAACTTGGCGCCGAGTGCCTTTGCCACCCCTGCCACCCCGGTAGTTACGCCACTGCGACCAGCTTTGTTTACATGCGCAAGGCCAGAAATTTGCCACTTTCGCGATTATTGTTCGCGGATCCATTAGTATAAATCAATGGTAATAACTGATGAAAATCCTGAGTGAGGACTTCATGCTAGTTATATTATAAGAAAAATATCTAGAAAGGTAAATGTATTGGGGAGAATCAGTATTGGCTTAAGTGCATGGTCCAAATTAACTGTATATAAAACTATTGCACAGAAGTTTTGCAAAATCGGGCCATGAGGTATATCTTAAAATGTAATAGATACACAAGAATTAGATCCATGCTAGAATCTTTAAACATGCTAAGTGGAAAACAAACTATTGTCATTAATACAATGATTTTTATTTACAAGATGAAACATGGTATGTGGCCTCGACGCTTATTGGAGGGTTGTACATTTGTTAGAGATGTACACAATAATTATTATTCTACTAGGAATGTTAACACTTTTTATATTAGAACAGGTCATAGTAATTATGGTTAAAATAATGTATTCTTAGGAAAGGTCTTAAAAATATAACGAATTACCAAATATTATAAAAAAAAAACTGTGATATTTTGAAGAGCTTTAAAACAAAATTTTTTAAGTATGTTAAACAAAATATGCCAATAGAAACTATAAGTCAGGGGCCTGCGCATACTGATACAATATATTTTTTTGTTAGTCTAGTTCTAAAACAAAGTTCTCATTATATGTTTTTTATGTTAGCTTGAAGCTATTAAGTCATTTCACTTCAATTCATTTCACCTTTCCTAATTGTTCGATATTCTGTCGCATCTAAATAATTCGACTTCTTCAGGGTTTGTATGTTTCAAACATTGGTTTTTGAAACAAACCTGAAAACGTGCGTAAAAATCGCATCTGTCGCATACCAACAAACCAACTTTTTGTGGGTTGTGGTGATGTAAGACGTGGTTCTTTAAATATTCTTTTCTAATTGTTTGGTATTCACATCTGCCGCATCTAAATAATTCGACTTCTTCGGGGGTTTTATGTTTCAAGCAGCGAGTCTTTAAATTAGACTTATAAAGTATAACATTCAAACAAACCGACTTTTTGTGCGTTGTGGTGCTGTAAGATGTGGCTCCTTAAATTGTTCCTAACTGCTCAATATTTACATCTGTCTCATCTAAATAATACGACTTCTTCAGGGTTTGTATTTTTCCCGTAGTGTACACTGTGTCTTTAAACTAGACTCATAACGTGATCGATATTCGCATTAGACACATCCTAACAAATCGATTTCTTGTGGTTCTACATGTATTAAGATGTGGCGCTTTACGGCCGCTTTTCTAATTGTTTGATATTTACATCTGTCGCACCTAAATAATTAAACTTCTTCAGGGGCGTTATGTTTCACGTAGCGATTCTTTAAACTAGACTCATAATGTGTTCGCCTTTTTGTGGGTTGTGGTGCTGTAAGGTGTGGTGTTTTAAACTTAATGCTTGATATTCACATCTGTCGCATCTAAATAATTTGACTTTTTCTGGGTTTTTATGTTTCAAGCAGTGTTTTTTTAAACCACTCTGATAACGTGTATGAAAATTGCATTTGTCGCATCTATATAATTTAACTTCTGCAAGAGTTTTATGTTTCAAGCTGTGTCTCTTTAAACTATACCTATAATGTGTTTGATATTCACATCTGTCGCATCTAAATAATTTGACTTTCTCGGGGTTTTTGTGTTTCAAACAGTGTTGTTTTAAGGCATTCTGATAACGCGTATGAAAATCGCATTTGTCGCATCTGAATAAGTTAACTTCTTCGGCGGTTTTATGTTTCAAGTAGTGTCTTTTTAAACTAGACTTATAACGTGTTTGATAATCGCATTTGTCGCATCTAAATAATTTAACTTCATCGGGGGTTTTATGTTTCAAGTAGTGACTCTTTAAATGAAACTTATAATGTGTTTGATAATCGCATTTGTCACATCTAAACAATTTCACTTCTTCGGGGCTTTTATGTTTCAAGTAGTGGTTTCTTAAATAAGAACTATAAAATGTTTGATAATCACATTTGTCACATCTAAATAATTTAAATTTTTCGGGGGGTGTATGTTTCCAGTAGTGTATCACGAAAGCAGCCCTATAACGTGTTTGATAACTGCATTTGTCGCATCCAAATAATTTAACTTCTTCGGGGATTTTATGTTTCAAGCAGTGTTTTTTTAAAACACTCTGATATCGCGTATGAAAATCGCATTTGTCGCATCTGAATAATTTAACTTCTTCGGGGTTTTTATGTTTCAAGCAGTGTTTTTTTAAAACACTCTGATAACGCGTATGAAAATCGCATTTGTCGCATCTGAATAATTTAACTTCTTCGGGTGTTTTATGTTTCAAGAAATGTCTCTTTAAATAAGACTTATAACGTGTTCGATATTCACATTTGTCACATCCGAACAAATCGACTTCTTGTGGTTCTTCATGTATTAAAATGTGGAGTTTTAAGTGATCCTTCCTAATTGTTCGATATTCACATTTATTGCAACTAAAGAAATCGTTCTCTTCAGAGTTCGTGTACTTCAACTGGTGCCTCTTTAAATGTTGGTTCTGATTTGTTTGGAACTTCCACACATGCCATTTGTACTTTTCGTTTTCATGGTTACTTTCACCAAACGACACACTACAACAGAGTAAAACAAAAAATTGTAAATATAAAAGTGAATAAGAGACATTGTTGATTTTCTATTCAATCTTAGGAACGCACTGACTTGTTAGTAAAAAGGTTGTTGTGACTTTGTCTGTAAATAAAGGTTAGAAAACTGACGGTGTGTTCTGAATTTCGGCCGTCCGGAACTGTGAATTAGATATGATTCTCTGTATATTATTGTAAAAATTGCAAATTTAGATTAAAGATAAAAAAATTTCTTGAAAAAACGTTTTTGAGTCATTTGCTAACGAACAAAAATAGTAATTTTAATAACTTTTACGTTAATTAGTTTTATCATTTTACTTAAAATCAGATATTGTGGATTTAATTGGCTTTGCTTGGTTGCTCTCTTTTAATAATAATATTTTATAATTTTATATTTATCGCATATTTTTCAAAATGCCTTTTGCAAGCGGGTATACGGCCTGTAATTCAAGAAAAAATTAACAAGATCTACATACCGTTTAAAATAGTAATACATTTTTACAATGTCCCCCAAGATCTATCTGTTTTTGCTTAAAGAATATCTCAAAACTTTAACAGGGATTACTCGCCTAATATCCAATCTTTTTTAATGTTACGTATTAAATTGTTATTTTTAAAATGATGTATAAACCAGAGGCAGCGTCTTGAAAATCCTGTTTATTTTATTACTTAACTAATTGTTTGATCAATAATTTAATATATACTTTATAATATATGTTATACAGCTTGGGTGTGATATTGGCAACTTATAGAAAACTGTTTTATCTTCGATTTTACGAGATTTACGAGAACTTATTCTTCATAAAAAATTTGCTTACCTTAAAAAGTCAGAATCCATGAAAAAATCACAGAAATAAAATACAGGATGGTCAAAAATACAAAAGTTCGCTATTATGCTAAGCGTAAAGCACCATTAATTTACAATGTATAAAAAAATATATTAAAAAAGTTGTTCAGAATCAAATTGAATGTCAAAATGTAAAATCACAGCCACCTACGAACAAACAATATTTTCTTGTATTTTTTCATGCCTAAGATATGGAGAACTTTATTATTTCGGTTTTTAGAAGAATGCGCTTTCTCTATAAAAAGTTTTACTGAGAAGTCCTGAGGTGTGAGAAAATCAAGAAAATAACGTACAGACTATAAAAAAAATCGGTCAACTACAAGCTATACTTGCACAATAATTAGTGTTCCGTGCCATCGGCCCTCCCACTTAACCTGAGTAAACCTCGGCCGCCCGATCGCCGTCTGCTGCGGGACGGCACCAACGCCGTACCACATCGCGTATGCACGAAGCTGAGTGGGGAGCGTTTCGACTGAGCCAAATTAAAAATTTTGAAAAACGTGTAAGGACAAATGTTGTTCCTAACATCGTTAGAAATATTTTTTGTCGAAAAACGTTTTCTCCAAAACCAATGGTTCAACAGTTATAAGGAAATAAACAATTAAATTATTTATAACAATTGACCCCGCTACAATTTTTCAATCCCGATAATTTTCGCTCGATCTACGCCTAATTCTCAATGTTCATGATTTTTTTCAGATTTTTCTGAGCGATCCTTTTGGTGATAAGGGTGGGAAACAGCAATTTTTAAGCGTTTTTCCCGAAAAATGCTTAAAAAAATGCAATAAAAAATACATCATAAATATTGTTGAATTCGTGCTTCAACAGGCTTTCATTCACCCTATACCATGCCCTTGAAAAAAAACTTTTTATACTTCACATCTATAATTGGGTCACCACACTCTATTTCTGTGCCAAATTTCAAATTTTTACGACGAATATTTTAGAGAAAATCGCCTGTGACAGACGGACGGACACCGAAGTGATTCCAAAACAAAAAATGTTTTTGTTATTAGGCTTCAGCTGAGCAACTATCATTTTCAATGCATTTAACGAGTTTTTTTTCTAAATCTTCGAACTGCGGTTTCAATTTCAAATCACGGCACCGCACCTGGTTCGATTCCGGTGCGGCACCATAAAAAAGTACAGGTCTGGATGTTTGTGATGGTCAGTATGAATGAAGCGTGTGTATGGTGTATGCGTGCTGAATGAAGGAAGGTGGTAGAGGAATTCTTTCTCGATCGAGGAGGTACCACCCCACACACCTTAAAGGGCTGGTGAAATCATTAAGGATGTTTCCAGCACTGGGTGTGTGAGTGGGCTTTGCGAGGTACAACCCACGGTAATTTAGTACTTAAGCGTACCTTACACGGTCAATAATATTGACATCAATCAATACTGACAATATTTCAACAATCCATTTCAATCTCTGTATGAATATTCTTCAACCTTGCACGATGAGCATTATTGTCAATATTTCCTTCAGTAATACATAGCCTACTATTATCCGTGCCTCTTGAAAATGGATCCTCGACAGAGAGCATGTATTACGATAATTTTAAGTTTAGGCATAAAACGTACAATAAATCGTAAGCGCTGGATGAAAGATTGGTTAAAAAAGCATGCTTTGCTGCTTTCATTGTTGACAGCAGCTGACGTTACACTAAGGATTGATCCAATATTGACAACGCACCCTAGACCCTCTAGACGATCAGTAATACTGACAGTATCCCTCTACTCGCTGAATTGATGCCTGATATTCGGAAATTCGAATTCAAACCTTCGATATATCCACCTTAGACGTTTTTTGGCGATTCAAAACCATCCAAACCAAACCCGAGGGTTTACCATTGTTGTCTTTATTTATTTACATTTGACTGCACTGTACAAATAAGGATAACAATATGGTTTTGATTTTTATGGCACTATCTTTGTTTGTTTACGTTTAATTACGATGGATAAACAAAGAGAGCACATGGTTTTGGTTTTGATGGTTCTGAAGCGCCAAAAAACGCCTCTTGCACGGTCAATATTTTTGTCAATATAACAACATATTGTCAGTATTATTGACCGTGTAAGGTACGCTTTAAGCCCCCCACAGACTACGATGTTTTTCATCCGTTCGCATCGGCGATGTGAACCGTCGTGTTGAAATTCAATATGCGACAGATATTAGAACGGACGGTTCGGCACGACCGTTTTCGGCCATAGACTATCAGTTTGGCACGCCGATTCGAATCGCAGCGATGCGAACGGATGAAAAACATCGTAGTCTGTGGGGGGCTTTAGGCTTGCTACCTTCGTGGGTTGTACGAAGATAAAAACTTTACTCTTAGAATAATAGCACATTTTCTTCTTCTAAGCAAACCTTTTTAAGTTTTTCATATGTTGCCAATATTCTATAATGGCGTAGTGGGTTAAGGCGCCAGACTTGTAAGCTTGTAAAACATTTTCACCCAACAAGGCACAAGTTCGATCCCCACTCCAGACACGGGCTTTTTTCATTAATATTAGTCGGTAAAAATCCGGGGGAACATGGTTCGATAGTAGATGGTAAAAGCCAGCGGACGACAACCCTTGCCCCTTACCAACCCGCATTAAGGCAGCGTGGTTAGGTATGCCTTACAATGTAAGCATGAACAGGAAACCGCGGAAAAAGCGGAGTCTAAATGACTACCCACCCAAAACAACATCGCTATATATAACTTACAACAGCCAAACACTCTCAAACCAGACCAGAATCGCGGAGCTGGAAAAAGAGGCAGAGGCTATTCAGTGGGACATCATAGGCATCAGCGAAGTAAGGCGCAAAGAGGAAGAGCTAATAGAGCTTGAATCGGGCAATATCTTTTACTACCGAGGGACACTAACTGGCAAAAGCAAGCGGCGCGGCGTGGGATTTCTAATCAATAAAACTTGGAAAGACAGAATAGATGTTACAAGTATCTCTATCGGCTATCAAAGAGATACACCATACAGATTGGCCAAGCATACGCCCCAACGGCCAGTCACTCAGACGAAGAAATGGAAGAATTCTATACTGAAGTTACTTAAGCACAAAACAGTAACAAAAGCCAATTCAAGTACCTGATAGGCGACTTTAATGCACAAATAGGAAAACAAAGGGACCAAGAACAACAAATAGGAATCTTTGGATTTGGTGAAGGGAACGAACGAGGAGAAAGCCTTGTGCAATACGCACATTATCAGAATATGTCCATCGCAAACACGTTCTTCAAGAAAAACCCAAACAGAAAATGGATATGGCAAGGCCCAAATGGAACTGTCAAGAACGAAACAGACTTCATCCTAAACAACAAGATGAACACGATAAAAGATGTCAGCGTCCTCAACATATTCCGGATAGGTAGCGACCACAGGCTAATCAGAGCAAGAGTTATACTGAACACAAAACTCGAAAGACTAAAACTGGTCAGAAAGCCACTAACAATCGGAATAGACACAAATAAACTCATAGAAAACTCCGAGCAATACCAGACGCTACTCAACAACAGACTACAAGACCAGGAAGAAAGCGCATAGCTCATGGAAACTATCCTAAGCTGTGCCAAAGAAATAGGTGATCCAAGAAAACATAATCAGCACAAGAAGCTATCCGATGAAACTGGGACACTGCTAAGAAAACGAAGGGAAATGAAAGCCACGGCCAACGTGCAAAGAATAGAATACACCGAGCTGTGCAAGACAATAAGAAAGCTGATTGAAAAAGACAAGAAGCTGCAATCGAAAACAGAAAAAGCTACAAGACCGCTAAGAAATCCCTCATCATCGGCAAGAAGCAAGTAGTGGCACTAACAAATGACAACACCAGAGTCACAAACAGAGAAGAAATAATAAACCTCGTAACCAAATTCTATAGTGAACTATACAAGGCCCCAGAGACGATACAGGAACACGAAACGACAACACGAACACATGATGGCACCCCAGAAGTTCTCGTGGAACAAGTAGAGAAGGCGCTTAATTGCATGAAAAATGATAAAGCAGCAGGCAATGACGGTGTGATGGTCGAACTAATCAAATATGCAGTTAAAAGAACATGGCAAATCCAAGCAAAAAGCTACACCAACTGCCAAAGGTTAAGACATATACCATAAAGTTGGAATAGCGCCAATATAATTCATATCCACAAGAAAGGCACTAAAGAATACATAAGAAACTATTGACCAATCAGTCTGCCACCAATAATATACAAGGTATTCACAAAGATCATAAATACCAGAATATAAAACAAACAAAAAAGTAAACAACACGACACTGGAAACAGTAGAAGAATACATATACCAGGGTCAACTAATACACATCTCGGGATCTCTACTACCAGAAATCAACAGAAGAATAAAACTAGCAGAGAGAGCATTCGGTAAAAACTCAATCATATTCAAATCTCGAATGCCACTCCGCCTAAAGAAGCGAACGTTTGATCAATGTATACTATCAGTCATGGACATACGGATGTGAAACCTGGATACTAAAAACAGACATAACAAGAAAACTCCAGGTAGCACAAAGGGCTATGGAATATCTAGGAAAAACTAGGAGGGACCGCAAGAGAATAGAGTGGATAAGACAGAAAACCCAGATGATAGACGTCATCCACAGGATCAAGTCCCTAAAATGGAATGGGCGAGAACTGACAATAGATGAACCACAAGAATTACACAATGGTATCGGACCATGATAAAAAGAAATTATCAGGACTAACCTGGGCCCGCATAGACAACATAGACAACAATGGGCCGAAATGAAAAATGAATATGTAGGGGAGGCTACACCATAATTGGAAATGGTTGAAACAGCTGGAAATGATGATGATGATGATGATGAAATATACCGGGTGACAACGAAATCGTTTTACAAGGCGCCATTTAATTGTCTTTTAAGTCAGAAATTTGAAATTTGAGTTTAAGGGGTAGCTTCTTGATACTTATACTTGCCTGAAAAACAATTGAATATCATTTCCGGTTTTTCCGGAAGTAGGCCCAAGTCGCGAATTTTTAATAGAACCCTGTATATTTTTATACAGTTGGAAAGAGTTTAAAATTCCCTTTTTAATGACATATTATTATCACGTTTTTTTTTAATGGCGGCGTAGGAGGTATTTTTCTTAAATTCACAAAATGGGGTACATTTTCAATGTTGTTTAATATGTCAAGTTTTACCTTAAATTTTCTCGAAATTTGAAATAGGAAAAACTAGCATTAGTGTGTCTTCTTACTTACAGAAAAATGCCTAACACAATAAATAAATAGGAATATTAAAAAGTCAATTCAATTAAATGTTCTATGCGCTGGCAGCCTTGTTATACACAATCTGATTCTCATTCCATTTTCTGTGAGCAGGTTTCGTACATGCTCGTCGGAGATTTTCATAATGATATTTCAATAGCCTTTCCGATTCTATTTTCTAAGATTACAAGTGATGGCGGAGGAGCTATTAATAAATAAATAAAATAAATACATGGTTTATTTAGCACTTGGCTAGTAGATACAAGGATCACAATCATTTTTACAATTTATGTCCTAAGAAAAATAATAAATAATATTATATTTAATTTTGATAAGTAATACTATATATATATATATATATATATATATATATATATATATATATATATATATATATATATATATATATATATATATATATATATATATATATATATATATATATACAGTGACCGGCAAAAAGTTCGCAACATATGGAAAAAATTTTTATTAGGTGAGTATTGGAAAAACTTTTCCTGGGGATCGGTTCTGCATGTCCGATAACCTAAAAATCGATTTTGACATACGTCACGTGACCACTGGTATAGCGTCAAATTAAAAAAAAAATGTTAATTTACAAAAAGTGAGGTTAGTTGACGAGATATCAAAAAAAGTTATTTGAAAAAATTGCTTAGAATTAAATTCTAGGTCCTTGTGCAAAATTTTAAGATTTTATTTAAAAAAATTGGAAAACTCAATTTTTTTTAAATATTTTTTTATCGATTTACAAATTTCCGGTTTTTTTCGTTTAGATAGCTTGGCTAATGTAAAGCCCATGTATCTGGATGAAAATAAACGAATGTAGTAGTTTTTTCTACAATTGACAGGACAAAATTAAAAAAAACAGGGTTTCGCCGGACGCTAGCTGTTGCAATGATTTGTCTCTAGCAGCAGTGTCAAAATTTTAGAGACATTTCAATGAGATTACATTGAGAAAACCTTAATCGTCTTAAATATATCTGAAGTACGACTTTTTGTAAAGTTAAGGGGAGTAAAATAGATAATAAACAAAAAATTACCTGTTTATTTAATCGAAATTTCATAAACGAAAACCAATGTAAGAAAAACTTAAAAGTAGTCAAATTCTGTACCAACAACATAAAAAATCATTGTTTTTCCTTGGGTGCACAAAATTTAAATCTCAGTATGACCACCATTTCTCTCCATACATACTATTGTTCTCGAGCGCAACTCTCGATTAATTTCTCGGAGCATTTTACGATTTATTTGCAATACACAATTTCTAATGACATTCTCTAAATTTTGTATATTCCTAAAGGGTCGATGTTTGTACACAGTGTTCTTTAGGTATCCCCACATAAAGAAATCTAACGGAGTCAGATCTGGTGATCTCGCAGGCCACGGATTTTCAGAAAACCGTCCTATCCACTGGTTTCCAAATTCTTGATCCAGCCATCTCTTCACCTCATTTGTGGAATGAATGCTAGCTCCGTCTTGTTGAAAGTATAAATTTCTTCTTTCGGCTAATGACAAATTGTCTAAAAAGTCAGATATCTCAGTTTGTAGAAATTCTAAATATCGTTCTGAATTTAAATTGTTTCTAAAGAAAAAAGGTCCCACTATTCTGAGGTTGAAAATTCCGCACCACACATTAACCTTAAAACTATATTGGTCTTTACTCTGAATTACAAAGTCTTGGTTTTCGGTGGCCCACCATCTACAGTTTTGTGAACTGACGGTTCCGTTAGAGGTAAATGTAGCTTCATCCGAGAAAAGAACGTTCTTTGGGAAATTAAAATCTTCCTCAATCATACCCTGGAACCAGGCACAAAAATCGAAGCGGGCGTCATAATCCCTATCTTTTAATACTTGTACAAATTTAGGTTTGTACGGATGAAATTTGTTTCTTTTTAATATCCTCCGCACAGATCTTTCGTGAATGTTAGTGATCTCCGATATTTGACTAACTGCTAATTGGGGTGTTTCTGTGATCGACAAACACACATCCAGAGAACCTTCGTCACCTGTTACCGGTTTTTCATGGGAAACTTTATACTGATTTTCTACCGATCCCGTTTCTTTAAATTTATTGACTAGACGAGATACTGTGGAATAATGGAGGGATTTATCGGGGTGCCTCTCATTAAAAATTGCTGCTGTTTCTCTATGGCTTTTGTAATTATCTCCAGAAATTAAAATAATTTCTATCTTTTCCTGAAGAAGTAGTGTGGGTGCCATTTTAAGGAATAAAATATTAATAAACTTATGTAAAATATCAAACTTAGTAAGATGCGAGACATAAACCAATGACATAGGTTGAAATCAAACAAATTATAATTTGTTTGACATTTTTCTGTTGTTTTTAACCTACTAGATTATTTGGTTGTTTTAATTTCAGAGCCTGCTTTGGTAGTTTTAAGTACAACTAAATAGACCTGGTTGTTAAATTTATGTGCGAAAAATCTTAATAAAATCTTGATACAGTCATTTCATTAGATTCAAACCATTGCAACAGCGAGCGTCCGGCGAACACCTATTTTTTCGATTTTGTCCTGTCAATTGTAGAATTGTAGATCTGACTCCGTTAGATTTTTTTATGTGGGGATACCTAAAGAACCCTGTGTACAAACATCGACCCTTTAGGAATATACAAAATTTAGAGAATGTCATTATAAATTGTGTATTGCAAATAAATCGTAAAATGCTCCGAAATGTTAATCGAGAGTTGCGCTCGAGAACAACAGTATGTATGGAGAGAAATGGTGGTCATACTGAGTTTTAAATTTTGTGCACCCAAGGAAAAACAATGATTTTTTGTGTTGTTAGTACAGAATTTGACTACTTTTAAGTTTTTCTTACATTGGTTTTCGTTTATAAAATTTCGATTAAATAAACAGGTAATTTTTTGTTTATTATCTATTTTAATCCCCTTAACTTTACAAAAAGTCGAACTTCAGATATATTTAAGACGATTAAGGTTTTCTCAATGTAATCTCATTGAAATGTCTCTAAAATTTTGACACTGCTGCTAGATACAAATCATTGCAACAGCTAGCGTCCGGCGAAACCCTGTTTTTTTTAATTTTGTCCTGTCAATTGTAGAAAAAACAACTACATTCGTTTATTTTCATCCAGATACATGGGCTTTACATTAGCCAAG
Source organism: Philopedon plagiatum (assembly GCA_963971165.1). NCBI lineage: Eukaryota > Metazoa > Arthropoda > Insecta > Coleoptera > Curculionidae > Philopedon > Philopedon plagiatum. Next base: position 59,779,283 of record OZ020193.1, read on the forward strand.
CTATCTAAACGAAAAAAACCGGAAATTTGTAAATCGATAAAAAAATATTTAAAAAAAATTGAGTTTTCCAATTTTTTTAAATAAAATCTTAAAATTTTGCACAAGGACCTAGAATTTAATTCTAAGCAATTTTTTCAAATAACTTTTTTTGATATCTCGTCAACTAACCTCACTTTTTGTAAATTAACAATTTTTTTTTTACTTTGACGCTATACCAGTGGTCACGTGACGTATGTCAAAATCGATTTTTAGGTTATCGGACATGCAGAACCGATCCCCTGGGAAAGTTTTTCCGATACTCTCCTAATAAAAATTTTTCCCATATGTTGCGAACTTTTTGCCGGTCACTGTATATATATATATATATATATATATATATATATATATATATATATATATATATATATATATATATATATATAAACATTTGTTATATCAGATTAATGGTTTCAATCACACAGATATTGTACGGAAGTTACAGGATCTCTTTGAAAACAACATTCGCCGTAGTGTCAAGAACTACATATTACCCTGGATTAGTAAGTACACTGTAGGTTGGTACACTAATTTTTTTTAAATTGCTTGATTGTTGAAAAAACAATGTCTTAAACACGTTTTTACTGTGTTTGGTGTTTTTACATATTTTTTTTGTAATATTAAATCTTAAATATTTTTGTTTGTTTATATTTTAATATTTATTTAGCAAATTTATGATTTTTAGTAGTCTGCCAAATTTTATTATTGGATGCGGATTAGTACACTTAGGTACACTAATTTCTTTAAAAAAATTGCTTAACTGCTTAAAAAATATTGTCCTAGATATGTTTTTAGTGTTTTTAGATGCTTGTTTTTAATGTTAAACGTTAGTTACGATTATGAATGCATGTTTTTGTTATTATTACAAGCTTTTATTTAACTTCACCTGTTAGTTTACTTGTATGTATGTATGTTTAGGTCAAATATTGCAATCAAAATTTTGACTGGTTCTAATTAAGTTAGAGCTTTGAACTTTTGCACACGTATATAAGTCCGGTGACAATGCAACATAGCATATTTAATATTGTTCTAAATCCAATATGGCGGACGGCCCAACATGAACTTTTTCTTCACAATCCCCTTGATGTGGGTATCAAATGAAAGGGTTTGACGAGTAGAATACGATAAGTTATGTGACGTCAGTCTTAATCCAATACGGCGGACGCGACAAGATGGCGGATTATCGTTTTTTTCACAATCCCCTTGACATGGGTATCAAACGAGAGGGTTTAACGAGTATAATACGATAAGCTATGGGACGTCATTCTAAAACCAATATGGCGGGACGCCACAAGATGGCGGATTCGGATTACCGTTTTCTTTACAATCCCCCTGATATGGGTACCAAATCAAATGAAAGGTTTTGACGAATAGAATATGATAAGAGGTAAAATGTCTTGTAAAAATGATGCATTATCAGAAATGCATACATAACCAAAAAGTTAAAAATAAAATCTTGTAAAAAAATACTTTTTAAAAACAAGTATTATTTAGATGTACTAAAACGAAAAAAATAAGTATACTTTTTTTATTGTGGCAATAATGAATGCTATTTATAAGTGGGCGTAGTTCGCGTGGGTGGATCCTAATAAAAGTAGAATCAAAGTTATTACTGAAACAGACATACCTAATATATTATGTTAAATTTATTGTCTTAAAAGCTTGCCGCGTGAATAGAACAGAAAAAAATACACACTTACGTACTTACAATTTCTTCAAAACAAAATTAATGCCTGAACGAAAAAACCATACTTATTTTTTTCATTTTATTACATCTCAATAATGAAAGCTTGTTTTTAAAAAGTATTTTTTACAAGATGTTATTTTAATATTTGTTAAGCAGATTTATGATTTTTAGTAAAGCCTGCCAAATTAAACAACTTAAAAAAAAAACATTGTTTTAAACAAATCTGTTTAAAACATCAATAAGTGTTTGAAACATGTTTAAAACACATGTTTAAACCTTTTCTTTCAAACATAACAACCCTGAAACCAAGAGTAGGCAACTAATCTCTAGTGGGATCCGGATACCATTGAAAAATTGTATCGAGGTCCGGAGAAAAAAAAACAACTATAAATGGACCGCAGGTAATTGTTGTTTCTCAAAAAGGAAACTAGCTCATAAAAAGTCATATTATAAGTTTCGAATTTTTATTTTTACTCTTAAAAATAATATAAGACAGCATTATTTGTTTTTACAAATTAATTAAGATTTTTTGGCGGTCCAGATTTCTACCTTCCGCGGTCCGGATCCGGACCGCGGTCCGCCAGTTGCCGACCCTTGCAGTGTCTAAACTTAGTTTTTGGCTTCATGTCAATATCTGCATTTTGTAACAACCAGGTGCAAAAGAAACTGGCCACCAAAGTTCGTCACGTTGTTCTTATACGAATTAAACTTTTAATGTTTCACAGTAAAAGCACTATCAGAGTATACAAAAGATAACATATGGTAATAGCCAGTTTCTTTACCCTGATTGATAATGCCTTTATAGTGAAAAATTAAAAGTTGCATTCGTATTACAATAACGTAATTAAATTTTCGAAAAGAAATTGATAACCTGTATATTTTGCACTTGAGGGTTGAAATGCAGAAATGCAGATATTTTGACATGATTCCATAAAAAAGTTTAGAGAATAGATAAAACCTTATCCCAAGTAACATTTTGAAATATTTACGATGCACAATGATTCCACAGGGTGTTTTAAAATAAGGTGAAAAAACAGTAGGTATTTCGATTATCCTTGTATAAAATGTCAGATAAAGATTTTATGGAAAGTCTGAAAAAGCATAATAAAGTCAATGTTTGCATTTATAATTTGCTAAAAAAGTTAATTAAATCGGACTAGAAATTAAAAAGTTATCAAACCTAAAACTTTAGACAACATTTTTGAGTGTCCGTTTTTGTGCACCTGAATGTAGATAGATGGAGTAAAAGTATGTAGTTATATAAATTTTTTTAAAAAATTAAGTAACAACAATTAAGTAAATTTACAAAGATACTTTAAAAAATAATGTGAAATTTTTTATACTTTGGAAAAAATTGATAAGGTGGAAAAAGAATTATTAAAAAAAAAATAAAATTAAAATTTTTACAACACTCGCCAACTGACACTGACAAGAAAGAAAGTATAAAATTAAAATTCGAAGTGCCAACGAAATTGTCTTAGATTTGAAAATCAGTTGTTTAGTATTCAAGACGAAACATCAAAATGTTTCTAAGCACACAAAGGGTAATTATTCAGATTAGCGTAAACAGCGAATTTTTTCATGAAATTTTGCACAGACCCTAATTTTGGGTCGTAGAACACGAATCCGAAGTCAGTTTTTGGCGGTCTCGCAAAAATTTTTTTAAACTTTTAGGTTAGCTTTTTCAAGGAATTTCTTTAAATTTGTTGGCTGAGCAAAAAGGTGGTCGGGACTGCTCAGTTTTGATTGATATAGATACATATATATCTACATCAATCAAAACTGAGCAAACCTGACCACCTTTTTGCTCAGGTTGGGTGAGCAAAAAAAATTTTTTTTACGAGACCGCCAAAAACTGACTTCGGATTCGTGTTCTACGACCCAAAATTAGGGTCTGTGCAAAATTTCATGAAAAAATTCGCTGTTTACGCTAATCTGAATAATTACCCCACAAAGCAAAATTAAAATTAAAAAACAATAATTTATGTGTTGTGAAATCAGGTGAAATAATGAACAGTTAGAGCGATCAGACTCAGAAAGTGACGGGTCCAAGCTGAAGAAAAATGGGATGACATGGGAAGGAGGTTGGTAATATTTTAATCCTCCAGAAAATATTACATTTCTGTCAAGAAATTACTTGCTTATTCCAAGAATTTCATAATTATTATGGCGGTATTTTTGACAATAATTGCTGTTTTTCAAGTAAATCAAAATATTAGCAACTGCCAGAAGATTCCGCGTCAGTGAGTAATATGATGATTACCCGAGGGAAATAAGAGACTGGTTTTAGCTTCTCCGGGAGCTTAGTGTATCTTATCCTGAATTGGCAACAAGAGATCCAGTCAGAAAATTAAAGCGATTATGCAGAACCAAAATCCGCATAGTAGAGACTCAACTGAATGATAATTTTATTAATAAATCATCCAGTAAGACAGGCCATGTGGAAGATTATCAGAACTAAATAATAATGATACCCAGTCTGACAGTTCAACCGACACCCTCACTGCCAGTGACTTTAACAACTTTTTTTCTGAAGTATCTGGCAGCATATTTCGCAGTTTATCGGCCTTTGATTGACAGCCCAAAGACTGCATGACTAGTGCCACTACAAACTCTGCAGGTTTTAGTTTTCATGAAGTCACAATTAATGATATTAGGGTCATCATTGACAACTTAAAAAATAGTAACAGCAAAGATCACTTTAGCTGCACCTCCAAGATCGTTCAGTCTCTAAAAAACCTTATTATAACTCCAATTACCAAGCTAATCAACAAAGCAATATCCGTCAATTCATTCCTCGACTGTTTCAAGATAGCAAAAGTAAAATCCCAATATACAAAAAAGATCAAAAGAGGATCCATCAAACTACAGACCCATTTCTTTAGTAAGTACCTATTTGTTTGGCAGGGGACAGTATGTTACATTCAATGGCCAGGGGTCTGAAAGCAGACTTGTCAGGTGTGTCCCTCTGTCTTTGGACTTATCCTTTTCCTTATATTTATTAATGACCTACCAGTGTGCTCAATCGCAACCAATTTTATCTTATATGCAGATGACACCACTTCATTGATTGTTGATAAGAAGATGCTGAGGGTGACTGCTAAGAATAAACAGTTTTTTTTTCAATATCGAGAGCCGGTTCTTAAACAATCGGCTCTGTGTTAATGGCAGTAAGACCCAGCATCTTTTCTTTTCTCTTAGAAACATTTGCCAACCGCAACGCTTAGACCCGGTTCGATTCTTAGGGGTTACCTTGGACTCCAAGTTGTCATGGTTATGTCATGTGGTCATATGTTAAAAAAAATTAAGTACACTTTATAAAATGCACTCAGATGTATATAATTACGAAACTCGCAATCACAATTTATTGCTGCCTGAATTGCACAAACTTTCCAGAACAAGAGACAGCACATCATTCTACAGAATAAAGTTTTTTAACTGTCTTCCTACTTCCGTGGGAAACTTGCCTTAAAGGCATTTACATCCAAAATAAAACACTTTCAAATTAGCAAAGCTTCAGAAATTAAATCCCATCTGGTGTTAAATTATTTTATACAAAAAATTATTAAAGGACTTACCTGACTTCTGTTGCTAAGGAGTCCTCTTCTTCTTTTATGTCAAGTTCTTCATTTTTAATTATCCATTCAGTACCGACAATTTTAGGCATCGCTTTAATTTCCCTGATGGTTTCACTGTTCTCCATTTTTACCAAGAACTCAACATCTTCATGCAAAATATCTTTGGATCTGTAATTATTATATACAATTAAATGCGTACAAGTATTTAATTCTTGCACAGTAATTTTTTTAAAAACAAGGACCTAAGTCCATGCTGCAATTTCTCAATAATAAAAAAAACTAGATTTTTATTAACTTTATAGATAGTGCACCCTAAGGTACATCATCCTACATAATTTAAAAATGGATGATATCTTTTAATCAAGAAGTGCTTAAATACCTATTTATTTAATATTTTTATAGTATCACAGAATTTTTTATTAATAAATATTTGATTCTTTTCATTTTTATTTTTAATAGTCAGCTGGGTACATCATTATGTTATATTTTATTCTATTTTAAAATAGTTTATATCATGTTTTAGACTGTGTATGTATTAATGTTGGTCTGTCACTACTGTTCTACTGTACAATGTTGTTTTTTCTTTTTTGTAAATAATTGTATTTTCTGGCATAATTCATTTACTTTAGGTACTTTAGAGCACCTTTTCAATTTTCTTCTTGTCATAATTTTCGGCTAAGCTTATTTCATTACAAATTTATTAAGAACATTTTTAATTTTTTTGCTCTTCATTAAAAAAAAAAGCGTGGCTCTGCTAGCTTGATTTTAAGGTAGTAGAGTCACGCTGAATAACCACTACACCAAATTATTTTCCTAAGAATTTTGATATTGAAGTTTTGGCCAATTAGTTGCCCCCCTCGTTGCCCCCAAAATATGTACGGAGACTGAGAAAAAAACAACACTTCGCACTTTCGTTATTTTAAGGTATCAAAGCCCTAAAACCACAAAATAATAATAATAATAAATTTATTGTGTTAAAGTTCACAACTGGACAAAATACACTCAGGTGAAATTAAAAATTTTTCGCTAAAACTATATAACCTGTGAGTATTACATTTAAAATTTTTTTGCTCATAGTTTTTTTGAAAAAAATGTTTGTGCTAGCTTGAACTTAAGCCAGCAGAGCCACAGCTTCAAATAAAAATCGGTCAAGTGCAAGCTGCCGCCGACGGCACCAACGCCGTATCACATCGCGTATGCGCGGAGCTGAGTGGACCAAATTAAAAATTTTGAAAAACGTGTGAGAACACAAGTTGTTCCTTACATCGTGAGAAATATTTTTTGTGGAAAAAAACTTTTTCTCTAAAACTAATGGTTCATCAGTTATAAGGAAATAAACAATTAAATTGTTTGACAATTAGCCGCGCTAGAATTTTGCAATCCTGACAATTTTCGCTCAATCTACATCTAATTCTTAATGTTCATGATTTTTTTCAGATTTTTCTGAGCGATCCTTCTGGTAATAAGGGTGGGGGACAGCAATTTTTAAGCGTTTTTCCGAAAAATGTTTAAAAAAATGCAATAAAAATATCTCGAAAAATATAAGTACATCATATATGTCGTCGAGTTCGTGCTTCAATAAACTTTCATTTGACAGTTTGACACCCGACACAATGCCTTTGAATTTTTTTTTCTATTACCCAATTTACTTACCCCCCAAAATTAATCCCCAAAATTGAAATTAAACTTTTTATACTTCAAGTCTATAATTGGGCCCCACCACTCTATCTCTGTGCCACAACTCAAATTTTTACGTCAAATAGTTTTAGAGAAAATCGCTTGTGACAGATGGATAGACAAAAACCGAAATGATTCCATAAGTGTTCAGTTTCAGGGAACACAAAAAAAAAAGAAAACTGGTTATACCTACTTACTGTTAATTTTTCGTGCTTGTAGGTTTAACAGTCTCCTTAAATACACCAAAAGTGCCAAGTTTTTTTTTAAGTTTTGTTTTTTCTCAGACTCTATACATATTTGGGGGGGCAATTAAGTAATTGGCCAAAAATAGCAGCATAGCAATACTTACTTATACTGATCTATATCCAAAACTGTACAGTATGAATGATCAAAGGTTATGTTTTTAAGCATGTTTGCCATTTTCATTTGTGATTTTACTTCAGCTTCTGGCTCAATATCACCATTTTTATAAATATTTCTGAGACTATCAAGGGGAACATTCTCAATCGCAAAATCTTCTACTAGTTCTGCTTTTACGATTAAATTGTGGCTACTTTCAAAGTTTCCACTTTCGTCATCTACCTTTCTAGGTAAAACTGTGTGTAAGACCAGGTCAGTATGCCGTTTTGTATCTTCTGCAGAATCAGAAAGTGCGAATGAATCCTGCACAGTAGGAATGATTGTTTTTCTTGGGTTTCCCAAATTGTTCAGCATGACATTGACCATTTCTTTGGACATTCCAATCTTGTTTTCTTTATCGTAGCTGTCTTCCATAGTTTCAATTTTTTTTGTAGGCTCTGAATAATCTATTTAATCACTGAAAAAAGAAAGACCTTAAAATTTAACAACCATCAACAATTTTCATAACCTAAAAAGTGCTTTTTCTTTCTTCTTTTCTGTTATTGGCCCTAATCTATGAGACGGATTGGCCAGCTCACCTCCCGGTTCGGCGCTTAACCAGGGCCCAAGCTACTCTTAAGGATGGCTTACACGTTACCCAGTTTCAGTTTGGATGGTATTTCCCTTAGAATCTGCAAATTATCGGGGTAATTATTGATATTACTGGAAACAGCGAATTTTTTCATGAAATTTTGCACATACCCTAATTTTGGGTCGTAGAACACGAATCCGAAGTCAGCTTTTGGCGGTCTCGTATGGTTTTTCCAAAAAAAAATTGTTTTTGGAAAACTTTTAGGTTAACTTTTAGGTTACCTTTTTGTTATAGATTCCTTTAAGTTTCGACACTTTCACTTCAACATATCTGTAAACTTATAATTTTTATTAGTTTTCGTCACACAAAACACCACATTTAGGCAAAAATAGCTAAGAAAATTGCTTTTTTCTATAGAAAATTCCATTTTATCCCTACTAGATGTCATTATTTTGCCAGCTGTGAATTTTCCGGCGTTGCCACGTTGCATTTTATTTTCCCTAAAAGGGCAAAAAGATGACCCCAACCAACACCCTGGGGCACCGATCCCTCTTCGCCTGCGAGGAAAGAGACTGGTCAGGGCCCCTAACCAGGTGCTAACCCTGCTCCGACCTTAGGGTGCCCTCCGATCCACCGTTATACCACCGTTATATCGAAAATATTAGATCTGTCACCTAATTCACCGACTTAGAAAAGTTTTTGATACGAACGGTGGATCGGAGGGCCCCCTAAGGTCGGAACAGGGTTAGCACCTGGTTAGGGGCCCTGACCAGTCTCTTTCCTCGCAGGCGAAGAGGGATCGGTGCCCCAGGGTGTTGGTTGGGGTCATCTTTTTGCCCTTTTAGGGAAAATAAAATGCAACGTGGCAACGCCGGAAAATTGACAGCTGGCAAAATAATGACATTTAGTAGCGATAAAATGGAATTTTCTATAGAAAAAAGCAATTTTCTTAGTTATTTTTGCCTAAATGTGGTGTTTTGTGTGACGAAAACTAATAAAAATTATAAGTTTACAGATATGTTGAAGTGAAAGTGTCGAAACTTAAAGGAATCTATAAAAAAAAGGTAACCTAAAATTTAACCTAAAAGTTTTGCAAAAAAAAATTTTTTTTGGAAAAACCATACGAGACCGCCAAAAGCTGACTTCGGATTCGTGTTCTACGACCCAAAATTAGGGTCTGTGCAAAATTTCATGAAAAAATTCGCTGTTTCCAGTAATATCAATAATTACCATTATCGGATATGTACCCTCGAAGATTGCGAATATAAACAATAATAGCAATACAAAATCGGTCAAGTGCACAATTAGTGTTCCCGTGCCATCAACCTCCCACAAACCTGAGAAAAAGTCGGCCGCCCGATCTACGTCCATCTGCCGCGCTACCCGCCGCCAACTAGAGTTGATACAAAATACTAGGAACGCCTATTTTGTAACAGGTATGACCGCATAACGGGTAGGTACAGGTAACAGGTATCGATTTTACCAAAAATACTAGGGGCGTATTTAAATACTCATGTACGCGAATGCGATATTTGGCCTCGATGGAGTATCGGGTCGGAGTCACGCGTCGGCCGTTCAGTAGAGGAAATACGTGTAAAGCAGTGGCGGCTCGTCAGGGGACGCAGGTGAAGCACCGCTTCACCTACAATTTCCAAAAATAAATAAAAGGAAAATATATTTTTAACTTGATTTAATTTATGAGCTACATTGTTACGTTAATAATGTAGTATGTTTTATATAAAAACACATTTTTGATCCAATTTTATTATAAATGATCAAATTAATAATTTTTCATAAGAGAATAACATAAACGCAGCCCGTAGCGCGCTGAACACATTACTCATAAGAGCGTCGCGGAACATCACTGTCGGGGGTGGTGAAGCGCAATCGGCAGGCTGAGTAGTACGCCACAAGTAAGGAGATTTGTTTACGACGGTCGCTATGGCAACGGGCGGTAGAGACGCGTAGCTAATTTTAGAACGGTGCGACCGGCAGTTGTCGCTGCAGAAGCTTATGCATGGGTGTAGGATAGAGAAGAGCGATATTTCACGATCTGATATTTTTTCACTGATATCTAAAAATCACAAGTAAGAGTTGCTACCAGAGTCCGGGTAAAAGCGTGACTTGAAAAGTGATATTTATCCATTAACATGTATCGGCATTAGGTTATTAGGTCGATTTTCGTATGTCACTTTTGAAGAATATATGGGCTGCAAGGGATATCGTGCCTTACGTCCGTTTCACGTTTCTTTTGAAACGCATATCGCGACTCGCATGTCACGGAGTCACGGGAATTTATTTTTAGTATTTGATATTCGTTATTCGTGAAATGTGATATCAGTGGTGTCAGTGATCACTGGTTGATTATGATTACTTAGTCTGCTTGATGTTAATATTGTATATCAATTTGTGGATTAGATATAGAATAAAAGAATTGGGGTTGGAGACTGGAGCACATATTTTTTTAATTTCGTTTTTTGGCTGCTGTTATACAATGTCTAGTATTATTTAAAAAAGAAAGAGATGATCTTTATGGAATTTTTTTGAAATTGATAATGAAAAAAATAGTATTGCAAAATGAAATATATGTCAAGCAAAGCTGTCTTTTAAAACGAGCACCTCGAATCTTAAAAAACATTTAAATTATAAGCACCCTACAATTTCGCTTGCATTGGACGATCGTAATTTGGTAAGTTTGTTATATCAGAATTAAGTACTTAAACTTATTTTAAGCGATCAAAAATATGTTTTTGCATTTTCTTTTTTTTTCTAAAGAATACATTAGAATAGGTACCCATTTATTTTTTTAGGAAAACGCTACCAGCTTAGATATTGGGCAATAATCTTTATTTTAGTTTGAACAAACCGATGTATTTGTTTGGTTTGTTTTGTTTGTGTACCAGCGAATTTACTACCCACTTTGTTGTTTTTATAAATTTAATAAGTTAATTTGATTATACATTTGATATATTGTCGTTTTATTTCCGAATATGACATACACAGCACTGAGCAGAGGTGCAGAAAGCTAATTGGTAAAAGTAGTAAGTGATATGATATATCGCAATTCACGATATTTTGTAGAAGCAAATTGCCTACTGGAAAGTCGTGATCACGTCACGCTTTTAAATCACTGATATCAAAAAGTAACGATATCAGATATCATAGATATTAAAAAATCACGATATCGCTCATCTCTAGTGTAAGAGTATTGGGGCGTTCGGAACTAGAATTCAATAGTATCGCGCTAGTACCGTAGAACCGTTTTATGACGATATTATTGATAGATTTGCAGCTTTAAAAGATCGAAGGATAGACCTTATATTTAAAAAGTAGATCTCATAGATAAATGCAACCACAAGTGTACGCAAGATTTTGAATGTATATATATATATTTTTTTTTCAAGAAAATCATGCTGTTTTTGTTATTATTATTTTAAATTTAGGTATTCCCCTTTATGTATGTACATTTTTTTTTTCAAGAAAAACATGCTGTTTTTGTTATTATTATTATGAATTTGTGTATTCCCCTTTATGTATGTATATTTTTTTTTTTTCAAGAAAAACATACTGTTTTTGTTATTATTATTATAAATTTGCGTATTCCCCCTTATGTGCATTATTTTTTTCAGCCCCCCCCCCCCCGCCGCTATTTCCTTGGCTGCGCTTCACCCCTTCTTAAGTCCACGAGCCGCCACTGGTGTAAAGTATTATTTACGTAAAATACTCTTGGTTAAGCAGCCGAGCAGCGAGCGCCGCCGGTCCCGATATCTTGCCGCGGTGTTTGGAGTATTTTCAGTATTTTGATATTTGGTATAAAATAATAGGTACGATTATTTAAACGTATTTCTCTGTCACGCTGTTCAGCTGATATTTTCTAATTCTGATATTTTCCCCGAAAGGGCGATCTGTGAGGGCGATTCTGCACACAAGATATCAAGTACAGAATAAATTATTTTAATACTTATATTAGTATATATAGCCGGCAAAGAGCATGAAATAAATTAATTTGATTATTCAAGAGCAGTAAATAATTTATTTAGTTACTTAATAATCTTTTTGGTTGCATAATATGTGCAATAAAATTTTCTGTTGTAATCAAATTCATGTCTTTTGAAATAAACATATTTTTAATTTAAACGACAAAAAGGATGGTAACATGATAACTAGTTTTATTTAGGTAGTACAAGCCAAAGTTGATCGTTTTTTATTTTTATGTGGGAAACGTGGACTTTGTTTTGATATTTTTATAATATTTAAAATTGCTTGTTATACGTAATAACGTATGGACGCACCCGGAATTTTGTCTCGGGGGGGGGGGGGGGGTGTTGGCGAGTGTGCTGAATAATGCAATTTGGTGGATTTCTTCAATTAGTAGTGCACTTTTTAAATTTTTGTGTGTCTAGGATGTTGGTCTGGGGGTGCTGCAGCCCTCCAGCCCCTCCCCTGGGTGTGCCAGCTTGTAAATAGTCTATGGACAAATAAATAAAACTAAACTAAGCTAAACTATTAAGCAGTGGCGCACCCAGGGGAGGGGCTGGAGGGCTGCAGCACCCCCAGACCAACATCCTATATTCTTCCACCGCGAAGGCAAGGTATTAGCGCTTGTGCGCTTGCCATCGTGAAACTTCGACTTGGCTGCAGCTCCTTTGATTTTAATAAGGAAAAAGAGATTATTTTATTTTTCAAGAGAGAATTTTTATTTCTAAATTAAATCGGTGAATAAAATGTGAACTTTACATTTAACATAACTCATCTTATTTTACTACTTGATGTTGCGATGTTGCCAGTTATCGTAAAAATTCCCTTACGATTTTGAACGCAGAACCAGAACGCCGTCTGTATAAATCACAGATCAAATTTGTACTTTGTAAAGTACTAGGTAAAAAATAACAGGTATTTGGAACAGGTATGAACTTGGAACTGGAACGTAACGTACCTGTCACCGAAAAATACTGGTTTGTATCAACTCTACCGCCAACGGCATTAACGCCGTATCACATCGGGTATGCGAGGAGCTGAGTGGGCCATGACTGCCATGTCAGTCGTAAATGAGTGACAGTAACGTGTCCGCAAGCGCAATGTATTAAAACCCTCTTTTCAAATTTAGCGCCGAGGAAAGATATCTACTTCTCGCCGCGCTACAGAACCTTCTTAAACGCATCATTTAACTACTAGATGGCACCAATGGTATTTTCCAGTCAAATAGAACGATCCATATGTGACTGAAACTTTAAAGCTGGGTTTTTGCTTAGTTTTCCAGCAAAACTACAATAACAAAATTTAACAAAAACAACATATTTATATCTTTTCTAAAAAATCCTGAAATTATTCACAGCCCTAGAAAGATCACTTCGGATAGGGCTTTCTTGATGCACTCAAACACAGAAAACCGAAACTTCGTTTAGAACAAAAAGTTAAATGGCGCATGCTCTCATACTAAAAACTTGGGTTCGCACGCAAGGGATGGCACCACCATCGGAAGAAATATTAAATACTGAAATAAAAAACTGTAATATACAATTTTCGCTTATTTCCGTAAGATGGCACCCTTGTAGGATTCTCGGAAAATTTTTTTTATTATACTTCTTTGAAAACACCTTATTTTCATCTGTTTTAGTAATAATGTAAGATGGGCTTTTTCGGGCTAGCGCACGGAAAGAGCGCACGGAAAAAATTTTCCTGGTCTCCAGTTCTTTCAGTGTGCTGAATGAAGATACCGACTATTTTTTGGCTTTAAAATAGAAATATAGGTATAGGAAAATAAACTAAACTCAAGAAAGTCTATATGCTATCTGATATTTAATATGTACCTATTTTGTATTTTATTTCGTAAATATTTGAATATTTAGATGAATTTCTGAAATATTTTTTGACGTTTTGTCAATCTTATCTGACATAGACAAATTTAAATCACCTTTTAAATGATTTGAAAGTTACCATGAAAACGCATCATACCTGCCAAAGACCATATTGTCAGCGTTGTTAATTTTCTGTCAATTAAATTCATTCTAATAAAATGTTCTCTCAACCTGAAAAAGTGGCATCTTTCATTATTAATAGTTAATTTTTAATTACTCTAGTAGTTTTTTTTTTTAAATTCCGATAACAGTTGTGAAAATAAAAATATTCCAAGTTTATTTTGTATGTATGTATTTTTTTATGTTATATTTTGTTTTATGTTATCGTTTTCAAAGAAGTATAATAAAAAATATCGTTCATTGCACGTCCAGAAATGGATTTTCCGTGCTTGCTTGACTTCCCGTGGTCGGCTGCGCCTCACACGAGAATTTGTCAAGCGCGCACAGAAAAATCCTTTTTTCCGGACTGGTAATGAAATATACTATTGCGATTGCGTGAATGGCGTCGTCCTGTTTTTCGACTTGTTCAAATCAAGACGGAGCGTTAAATTTTTGCCTTCGTGTTTTTAGTTGCTATTTTGTGAGTTTTTGAAACTATCTTAACAACTACATCCTTAACGTTGAAATGTTAAATATGGATGACTTTGTGTATGTGCCTGCAGCGAAGCCAAAAAAGTGTTGTGTAGAAAATTGCACAAACAGACATAGTAAACGGCATCGCTTTCCAAAGAACGATAAAGAGGTGTATAATATTTGGCTTGAGCTTTTGAAGCCTCCAAATTATAAAACATTACGTATTCAAGAAATTTATAATAAATATTATGTATGTGAAGAACATTTTGATCCTAAATGCATTCTACCATCCCATAGCAAAAGGGGACTGAAAAGGAACGCAGTTCCTACAGTTAATGTTCCAGGTAAGTAATTGCTTTTATATGCAGTTCGCATGCCTTATTAGTTTGTATATTTGACAGCTGGATTAATATTTAATTTTTAAAAATTGTGAATCCTCAGAGATACCTTACCAAAACATCCTTAGATGAGATTATATCTCATCTGGGTACTAACAAGCAAACCATCTTAGCAGGAGACTTCAACATAAACTTCGGCTGTGCGGATAGCGGTGTCCTGAGGATGCAAAATGTGTTGGACAGTTTCAACATGAAACAAGCAATATATGAAGCAACAAGAGGTGAAAACTGTCTTGACAATATTATCCTGGATCGGGACACAGAGATACGCTTGGCTGAGGTTTTTGATTTGGGGTTTTCCGATCACCGAGGTCAACTGGTCGATTTCATAGCAGAAACGAAGAGACAACCTTATGCTCAGACCATTACAATGTTTAGACCTATAACTCAGAGAGGTATGTTTCAGTTTTACAACAAAATAAGTGAGACAGATTGGAATTTTGTGAATGGGATTGGTGTGAGTGTTGATGATAAGGTTGCTACCTTCATGAACATACTTGAAAAAGCTTATTTGGAATCATTTCCAGAAAAAACCTATAAGGCTAGATCTGATAACCCACAAAAAATTAATTGGTTTAATGAAGAATTAAAAATAATGCGTGAACAGTTGTGTTTTTTACATGACCTCAGTGAACAATATCAAAATGAACAAATTTCTCAAATATATACAGACTTTCGAAGAAGGTATAAAGCAGAAATACGGACAGCAAAAGTTCAGTCTAATAATAATTACATTCAAACATCTAACAATCCCTCACGTGCTGTCTGGGAGATTATAAATTGTCATCGGGGTATATCAAAAAATAAAAATAGTTCTGAGAATCATACAATCTCACCGGACAACTTTAATCAGTATTTTGCAGAAATTGCAAATAATCTGGTTAAAGATATTCCACTAATAAACTTACGCTTACCTGACAAAAACTTAGCCTCTGGAGGAAATAACTTTTCATTCTCTCCAGTAACTTTCAACCAAGTTAGAGACATCATCAGTAACTTAAAAAACAAAAATAGCCGTGACCTATATGGACTAAATGTAAAACTAATTAAATCTATAAAAAATATCATAATAAGCCCACTCACTAAATTGATAAACCTATGCTTTCAAGAAAATACATTCCCTTCAGTTCTTAAAAAGGCTATTGTAACCCCCATTTTTAAAAAAGGGAACTCTCAGCTACCTGAAAACTATAGACCAATTTTACTACTACCCATAATTTCAAAGGTAATCGAAAGATGCATGTCTGCACAAATAGTCAATTTTTTTGAAAATGATAATTACTTTTCCGGGAGCCAGTTCGGCTTCAGAGAAGGTAAAAATACCAAATGGCCATTCTGGACCTAGTCTCATACATAATAGCTTTCCATAAATTTGAATTCAACTCGGTCTTGCTGTGTGACCTCAGCAAGGCCTTCGACTGTGTCGACCACGGCATCCTCTTAGAAAAATTTAAAGCCTATAACTTCTGCCCAGAAAGTATTAACTTAATACAATCTTATCTTTCAGACAGGGTGCAGGTGGTGAGGATATCCGGGGTGGACTCAGCGGAGCGAGTAATGAATATTGGTGTGCCACAGGGGTCTGTACTAGGCCCCATACTGTTTCTAGTGTATATAAACGATCTGCCGGCTATTGAAAGTATGGCTAAGTACACACTGTTCGCTGACGATACAACGGTGTCATTATCAGCGGATACTCTGGGTGGGGCTTTGGAGGGTTCCAGGGAAGCACGGGAAAGAGCCGAGGAATGGTTCAGGATGAATAGACTGTTGCTTAATACTAGCAAAACGCAGCAGATCATATTCTCAATGAGAGATAATGGTGACACTAATCAGGCTGCAGGTGGGGCTGGTTTTCTGGGAGTTCAGATCGATCCAAAACTGCAGTGGGGACCTCACATCAATGAGCTATGCAATAAGCTTAGTAGAGGCATTTTCGTTCTGCGAAACCTCCAAGGCTGTGTCACTCGAGATATAATGCGAGTAGCATATTTTTCAATCTTTCACTCACATCTCTCTTATGCGACTCTTGTGTGGGGCCATGCTGCAGACGCCAGTCGTGCCTTCAGCCTACAGCGGAGGGCAATAAGAATCTTGGCCGGACTCCGCTTTAGAGATGATTGTAGACATGTTTTTCAGACTCTCGGAATTCTAACTTTACCATCCCAGTACATTCTCGAAAACCTTCTGTACATTAAACAAAGATTAGAGTCCTTCGAGTGCCATAAGGACAAGCATGACCATGACACGCGATATAAAAATAACCTTGTGCCTGCCTATTGGAGGTTAAAGAGGTGTCAAACCGGGCCTGGTTACTGGGCGATAAAATTTTATAATGTATTGCCAGCTAATATGAAGAGTTTAGATCTTAGAAGTTTCAAGAGTAGAATTAAGGAAATTTTAATAAAAAATGCATTTTATAACTTTGATGAATTTATTTCTCATAATTTTAACTAATGTTCTCATTGTTTAATAATTTGTTCAATTTTAATGTGTTCTTATTGTAAACTGGTATGTGTTTGTTTCTAAATTTTATATACTACATATTGACGAGTGTAAATACTGATGTGTAATAACATGAATATACGAATTTGAATTTGCATTTGAAAGACAATATCTTACATTCAGTCACGATACACTTACAACGGTATGCTACGTATGACGTCACTTCGAGGGAAAATCTTAAATTGACTAGGTGCTTGCACCCGAGCAAATGAAATATGACAATAATATTTTAATAAACGTCAACTCAACACACTACCCGACAATAAACTGACCTGTACTTATGTACAAGGGGTGCAAGCGTCTAGTCAATTTAGGATTTTCCCTTGAAGTGATGTCATAGCGTAGCATACCATTGTAAGTGTATCGTGCATTCAGTCTCATGTTATGCTAAACCTGGGAAAGCCTAAGCCTACCATATTTTTTTTTGGTAAAATACGGGACACATGAGAAATAGATATCTACAAAAAGATTTGATTAGAAAAAAGTAATTACACTGTCTTTTATAGGGTGGCAATAGTAAGCAAAGAAAAGTTTTCAAAGATATTTATTAGGTTTAGATAAAACTAAAATATCATTTGTTGGTACATAAAAGAAACTTATGTTTGCACAAAATAATAAATGTTAGGTTTTAAAAACTTAATTTCATCTTGTAGCAGTAATGTTTATATTTGTCACTTTTGTGAATTTTTTTACAGAATTTCTTGTCTTCTAACAAGTTATCATAGATTCCTGAACATGTCATATTTAGATTATATTGCAGAATTAGAGCAATATAATCGATGTATTTTGTTCTATCAATGTATATTAAGAGATTTTAAACTTTTACGTTTTTTTGCTGAAAATGTGGGAACGCCGGATGTAAACCTTGAAATAAAGGACTGCCCATACTTAGAAAGCCTCAAATGTTACATCGAGTAAAATGTTAGTGTTCTGTCTAAGGATGATTTTGTAAAAAAACCATTTTGCAATAAGTCTTAAAGAACTGCATGGTTGTAGGTACCTGTTTGTAATATAATAGGTACCAACTAATATTAAAATTAACATTTTTTTAACCAAACCCACATTTATAGTAAATCAGCTACAGGAGTTTCTATGCACCATAAAAATGGGGATTCAGTAAAATGATGAAATTGATGACCAGCAGGCCTTTTTTGATTTTTAGTATCTTTAGGTTTAATTTGTTATTTACCTTCATTTCTCTTTTTCTTTAAGGCTTTCATAATTTTGATTTGGAAGGTGTTGCAGGAAAAAGAGCTCGACTGATTGATGGTGGACATGTCCAAGGTAAATTAATAATATCGATCACTGGATATGGACTTGGTAGTTACGCATTTAATCTGTATGTAGTGTAACCATTTTTGTTTATGCCCTCATAATAAAGTAAAACTAAAACCCATTGGTAATTTTTTTACCTTTTATTTAAACACTAACAATCATTTCTAAACTACGTAAACTCCTGTTTTAACCCTATTTTACCTATTATAGTTACTAAAAAATCTGGTGGCATTAGTGATCAAAAATGTATACAATAATGCATTTATTGTTCCAGAATGACAGAAAATAGGAAACAATTCCTTATCGAAGGCCTTAATGGAGAAGTCGCAACACATTTTTTGTATCTGAAACCTGGAACTGTGTTTGAAATTGTGACAGAAAGGGTATCATCGCTATACCCTCTCTGTTACTATCACGTATTTTTTATTCTTTGGGGGTTTTTCCCAGCAATCGATCTGGCCCACCGTTAACCCCTTGTAGAGACGTCAGACGTCATAGTCACTTTTAAACATGTTTTCAGGTTCTATAGACACAAAAAATGTGTTATGAGCTCTTACACTATTAGGGTTTTATTCGGTAGGGAAATGTTTCTTATTTGCTGGCGCCATTATGTTTGGGACCAGGTTTTTGGTA
>OZ020193.1:61598633-61791642 GCA_963971165.1 Philopedon plagiatum
CTTTTCGGACATCCACTACTTATATGCCCAGGTTCTCTGCAAGTATAGCACGTACGGGTTTCTTTTCCCTTGCAAAAATTCGCCGTATGCCCCTCTTTTTGGCACTTATAACACTTAAATTTATGGTTCCCGTTTGATTTGAAAGGACGGAATGCTACTTTCTTATCATAGCTTCTAATGCCCGTACTATTATTTTCATTTGCAACCATTCTGCACTCCCTACTACTTGACGGATGAACTAAATTTTCTATAGATTCTTCCCTTTCTGCTATCCTTAAAGCATCATCCAAAGATCGCGGGTCTCCTGATAGAACTCGCTGTTTAAGAGGCATCATAAGTCCCAATGTAAACTGCGTCGTAATGTCCTCTTCCAACTTATTCCTCACAACATCATCATGTGTAGGATCTCCTGTAAGGGTGATTGTTCGATTGCCCAGTAACTTAAGCCTGGTTAAATACTGTCGGCAAGATTCTCCTGATCTCTGTCGGCATTCTATAAAATTCTTCATTGCAGATCCCTTTACATACTGTCGCTTAAATTGATTTCTTAATTTTTCTTTTAACAATGCCCAACTCTTCGTACCTCTTAAGGTTGGATCCGAATCAATAAATTGTTTCGCTTTATTGTGAAATTTTAACAACGTTATCGCTACCATTTGTGCTTCTGTCCAGTTCGCTAATACGCTAGTTCCTTCAACTACCGTCAAAAAATCATCAATTGAAGTAGTCCCATCATATATAGGCAGAGAGTCTAAGCCTATAAGAATATTTCCAGTAGTAGCAGACATCGTTGCAGGGCTTGTGGTGGTTACTGTTGTTGTTGTACTGGCTGCTGGTGTTGTAGTAGTCATATTAATTTAATGCAGGTTGACACTCTTTGAGGGGGTAAAATATTGTCCTCAAAATAGGAATCTTCTATGGTTGGTTACCGGTAGTGGTAAATGGATCTATACACAACCAAAGCTAAAATTTAAATCTGTTGCTCAATCTTAATCACTATTTAATCAACTATTAATCAACTTTTTATTCAACCTTTTAATCAAAAATTTTTGCCTTCGTAAAATTTGTTTTTCAACTTTTTAATCATCCATTAATCAATTAATCAACCCCACAATCAATCTTTTAATCAACCCCACACCTGACACCAATTGTAACACCCACCACTGATTTCTATCATTCTTTTCCTTATTTGGTTGGCGGGGTGAGCGGTAACCCTGGAAACAGTTGGCGGTGACAAGAAAACCTTTTTGCGTGGGGCCGGAAGACCCTTGTGTCTACTGCATGTAACCCACCACTTAATCTAACACTTTTCCTAGCCTTGCAAATTACTATCTCTTAATATTGTACTTACTGCAGAGGATTTGTTCACTAACTTCAATTTTTCTATAATTTTTGATTTTAAATAAATTTATTACTTATGTACTATGTTTCCCTGTTCCCCAACAGTAAAACACAAAATTCTGGATCAAATACACTTTTATTTCCACAAGTACGGTTGGGAGCCACCCAAAAATACACCTTTTCACAATTTCTTCAATTTTTACAACTTTTGTTAATTTTCACAAACTTTTCAATACGCCAAGACAATCTCTTGGGTTCAACGCACTTACTTGTTCACTTTTTTATTTATCGCAATTTTAATCAAGAAAAATTCGGCGCGCTCCAAAACTTCCGATTAACACCGTACTATTGATTCCAGATTTTGAACTTTCCCGTTGACAGAAACTTCGGACTAAATTTGGGCAGAGTAACGATCTTACATCTTCGAGTACGTTCACGATACTGTCTTCTAGCCGGCGCTTTCCCGCTTATATAGGGAAAATTCCCATAAATTTTCCTTCTTTTTACAGCTTTTTCGCGGAATTAATGTGACAACATGCTATTTACGACCCCATAAATCGTGTCTCCACCTGCGTTTTCCAGGAAAATCTACGTGGGCGACCCTATTTTAGCCGGCAAATGAAGGAAAACATCGGTATTTCTCGGTTATTTACGACGTTTTTTATTGCTTTCTGCTTTTCCGAGTGACATTTATTAGCGCGCGCCTTCATAACAGGGCTATAAATTAATTTCGCTATATTTAATTCCCTTATTTTTCCCGATTGCATCTGCTCATATGGCATCGCGTTGCCTTCTTTCGTTGGTCCAATCAAAATTAACAGCGCATAATTTCTTGTTATAATAGAATGATTAGGGGAGGAGTTTTGTTTCAGATGGGGATGAGTCTTCTTCATTGACAATGATAATGCAGTCGGTTAGTTTGCGCCAGTTTTCCGAAATGACCGGTCGACTTGAAGGAAATAATCGGGTTCGGGACTTAGAAAAGTTTTCGCGGATCTCGATGAAGTTAAGTGAAATGTGTTCTTCATACACAAGTGAAACTTTTATTTACAATAAAGGATTAATTTTTTTCTAGTTATGTGAGTTGACTTTATAATTATTTAAATCTTTTTTTTTTGTCAATCAATTTTATGGCCGCTTAGGTGTTTGAATAATTTTCAAATGAATTATTTTCCAATAATCTCTCAACCCTTCCCTAATGTTTCAAGTTCTCTAATAAATTTTTAATCCAACTACTTATTACTGATTATTTTAAAAATAAATTTCTAAAATTTTCCTATTTCAAGAATTATTTTAAACATTCTTCGAACGCGAACGTAACTTATTTTATTTAATGCCCTTTGGTGTTGCGAATTAATTTTCGAGAATTTCTTTTCGTGTTTCTAAATACAATTCCTTTTCAAGTTATTTTTCAAAATTTTTCTTTCCTTCATTTGTTTACACGGCTTACGCCCTTAATTAAATACTTATAGGCCGTAATGCCACAATGTCCTTTTTAAATTTACGTATTTATGGTTTACGGGAAACCCGTCTTGGGTAAAAGACAGTTGCTTTAAAGTCTTGGTTAGACGATTTTGACAAATTACGGTAAATGTCGCGATATTTGGAAATAATTTGATGGTAATATACTAGTTCATTGCGTTGTGATTGTTTGACTTGTGTTTCTTCTGTTCTAGAAATAGCTATTTCTATGTATTTTTCTTCAGCTATTTCCTTCATTTTAAATCCGACCAATCAGAAGCTAGAATGTTCATGTCAAAAATGATTTTTACTGCCAACAGTTGTTTGACAGCTCCTGTCAGCGGCTTATTCGATTTTGCACCCATATCATAAGCGCATCTAATTTTTCCGTAAAAATTGTTTTTTATGGCACTGGTTTTAATCAACTGGCCAGCATATCTCTATATTATTATAATATATATTTATTATATACATAAATTATGCTTTTTAACAATCACAGAACATCCATGGTCGCAGCGGGATTCGAACCCACGATCTCTCGGTTGCAAAGCTAGCGCCTTACCAACTCGGCCACCGGAGACCCCCGTAAAAATTGTTAGGCACTTTTGTTGAAAAATGGCATAAATGCAAAAATTCGAGTCTAAGACGAGGATTTTTGCCACTTGCACGTATGCCATTTGTTAAAAAAAACTGCTTAGCAGCGTATTCACAGGACAAATTACTTGCACGCTATTTTCCGAATTATCGCACATCACGAATATTTTTGTGTCAATATTTTTACTGTCATTATTTTTGACACCTGTTTGTCAAATTTTACCGCCGGTAAGAAATCTAATAAATCGCTGACAGGGACTGTCAAATTTTTGTTTTAAAAAATCATTTTTGCCATGAAGATTCTTGCTTACGATTGGGGAGTTCAAAGAAATAGTTGAAGAAAAATGTATAGAAACAGTCACTTTTGAGAACAGAGAAGAAGTCGAACAAACACAACGCAATCACCTAATGGCGCTTGCCGACTCGTACCGCGTAACATCCCATGGCCGATGCGGCGCCCCGCTGTTGTTTGCGGTCCAACCATGGATTTATTAAGAAAGGATTCGATGTCCGTATACTGTGAGCGTATCGAACGTGAAGCCTGTTTATTTGTTGTTTGTTATGAAAACATTTCCCCTAGAGGTAGAGTTTACAAACTTTAAGGAAATACGCAATTGAATCAAGAATGGTAGTAGAAAGAGATAAAATAGTATTGGAGTGTTGGAGCTCAGAAGTGTTGCGGTCTCTGCTGGTTGCTTAGGAAAAACGTCTGAACACTCGGTTACACGTACGTCTTTGTCTACTGAACTAGAAAAGAAAAAGTGCGACTTATAGATTTATAAATGACTCGGAGCGACTTTAAATAAACCTTTAGAAATAATATAACCTATAAATAATTAAACCTTTTTAACTTGAATTTATTATTATTTAGCAGAAAAATAAAATATTTTAGGCCTTTTATTACTTTTAGTAAATCTTGTGATGCTTCTAACGTATTTTTTGTACAAAAATACAAGGTAAAATAAGATGTGGCCAATGTTTACAAATTGTGTTTTCAGTGTCGCTTAGAATGGTTTGTTTTGGCTTCAAAGAATGTTAAATCATCCCGTATCCATTCTTAATAAATCCATGGGTCAAACCCACAAAAAAATAAATAACTTAAGGGTACTGAAAAAAATATTTCTGCATTTTCAAAGTTATGCTTTATACATACCAGTTAACATTATGACGACTATCTTGGTCAAATTGAAAGTTCCTAATTATTGTACAGGGACATATTCTCCATTATCTAAAACACTTCGTATTAATTAACGGATTTATAATTATTTTTTAAATATTTATGTTTCTGTCATTTTATGGTGATTTTACCTAGTGTTTGTTAAGTAATATTCATTCAATAAAGCAAATTTAATACATGTTTTAGATCGTTTTTCTATCATCTACCGTTTTTTCCCGAAAACTACCGTTTTTTTCCAACGTCACTACCGATTTTAATAAGGCAGGGGTTGGCAACACTGCCCTTCCATTTTATCAGTCATCGCGGGATCTGCGAAGCATGCGGTTCAGCTGGATCTTTTCAGTGGCGCAGCCAGGAATACGCTCGGGGGGGGGGGGGGGGGGGTTGACAAAAAATTTTGGCAAATACGCTCTTGGGGGGTGGGGGTTGGGGGGTTGACAAAAAATTTGACAAATATTGCTTTATTTTCGTTAATTTGGGAAATGGGTAGGGTAATCGTTAGGCCTTGGGGGGGGGGGGGGGGGGGGTTAACCCCAACCCCCCCCCCCCGTGGCTGCGCCACTGTTTTAAGGGACAACTTTCCAAGAGAATTTGAGACCAGCTACAAATTGCTACACCCTCCGCGAGTCCCGCGACAGCCCTCGGTCGCGAACTTTTTCACAAAGTTTCATCGCTTTCTTCGCGATACCTTCCGTCTTCTTGTCAATTTCTCTCTTTGCTCCTTCGGTAGTGCAGTAGCACATCATTCCTTCTTTACAGGCAAACTCGCGAACCCCATATTTCTTTTTTGCATTGCGGCGACGTAAAATTTTTGAATTGCGCCCCGCAGACGATGCTGAAATGGCTGCGCTTGATCGTCGTCTCGGGAAATCTCACCATAGCCAATGGAGCCACCACATGGTTGGCAAGCAGTGTTGCCGTTCGTAGCGGAATTCCGCTATTATTTGTATCGGATTTTTTTGCTGGTAACGGCGGTAGCTAGAAATAGGCAATGTGTAGCGGAATTTGCGAAAGGCCAGTATTTTACCAGATTGCTCGATTTTACCTTACTCTTTTTCAAGATCTTCAAGCAAAACAGCAGTGTTGTTTAATATACACGATTTTAAAGACAACCATATAAAAACATTCAAAAACAAGAAAACTGTTAGGGAGGTTGAGGCCAGAGACTCCAACGAGCAAGAAGATTCAGATTCAGACTAAAATAAGATGTTTTTTTTTTGTTTTGAGAATTACCTGGTTCTTGTACATTTTGTTTATATATATCCTATATCGTGTAGTAGCAGTACAGTATTTTTAAGAATTTTCGAGTTCCTACATATGTCATATTTCCAAAGACTAAACATAATAGTATATTAAAGGACAAGTTTTATCAAGCATCATTTTAGAGCACGCGTAGCATGTTAAAGAACTAGCCGCTTGCGGCGAGTTTCCTAACGGGACCAGTGCGCTAATAGCTTTATATAACATGTACTTTATATTATTTTTTCTATTTTGCATCCTTTTTCAATGAAAAAATCCATATTTAAAAATAAAATATGCCATACAAATTTTGTAAATTTTTGTATCTAAATTTTATGTTGGTAAAACTATCAAATTATTTATCATAGACGCCTTGACTCTCTTCTCTTGTCAAAGCGCCTTGATAAATTCCACAAATCAATCAAACATGATATGACTAGACACCGCATTACCAACTTTTTAAAAATAAGAAAACGGTTTCATGAAAAGCTTATTAAGACACTGAAAACGATATTGAAAAAGCTTTGAAAAAAATATTTAAACAGATTACTTAGTTTTTTAGAAAAATATTTTTTGTTTCGAAATAAATGTTCCTCTCATTATTCTTTTAAATTTTAATTGCCTATAACATCCTGTTACTTGGTAGACCGTAGCGGCGCGTAGCGGAATTTTATGGTACTGGTGGCGGATTTTGAGAAGCACGTTGCGTCAACACTGTTGGCAAGGCCGCCCAACTCTGAGCTGACAGCCTTGCCGTCCCGCGGCACTCTCCTCGCCTTCATCATCACCCCCTGGCTTATTTAAGTATATAATAGAAATAAGAAACTGGATTTGTCTTTATTGATTTGTAACAATATTCATTGATACAATATAAAAAAAAACAATTATAAAATATGAAAAATTATGTTAAATCAATGACATACAAAAACATATAAATAAAAATTGAAATATATAAAATACAGGTTGAATTCTGTCGTAGAACATAGACAGTTCTGAGCAGGGCCGGCTCCAGACTTTTGGCCGCCCCGGGCAAATTCGGCAAAACGGTCGCCCTGTTTTTAATCAAGTGGAAATAAAACGATAAATTTAGCCAAACAACGTTTAATGACATACGTGTAATTAAAAAGTTACAAAATACCACTAAACCAACTCTAAACGTATCGCCGTGATTTTTTTTCGGCAAAACGGTCGATTATTTCATTATAATCAAATTTTTTTGCAATGTCATGTTCGATTGATAGAATAGATAAACCATTTAACCTTTCTTGTGACATGCTTGACCGCAAATAATTTTCTATAATCTTTAATTTTGAAAAACTCCGCTCTCCACTAGCCACAGACACTGGGAGAGTTAAAAGTATCTAGTGGCTAGTGGAGAATCCAAATTATCAGGTAATATAGCAATCAAAGAGAGGATTTCATCTCTTAATTCGATTCCATTTATATCTCGTTTTTATCCATCAGTAAGATGGTTATGTAGATCGAAACAATGTTTTGTAAGTTCTTCATTACTGATGGTTGAAAGAACAGACATATTATATAAAAATGAAAAATAATCTGAATGATTTTTTAAAAGATCAAATCTTTCTTCAACTGCTTGGATTGTGGTGTCTATAACACGACAAAAAAAATGTCTATTTTAAATTTCAATTTTGGATTTGTTACTGGTTCATCGACACCCTCATACAAAAATTGTTTTTTTCTTGGGCGAGCTCTTGCCTCCTGGCTAAAAATAGCCTCAATTTCTAGCTCTTCTGCCAGTGGCGTAGTGTCAACCAAAATATTTTCGAAGTGCTTATCATTTCTAAGGGTATGTGCATAACGGAGCTGTGATACTAGATTATAGCAGAGATGAGAGATGAAACAGTAGAGTATAAGTGCTGATGGGTTTGCACAATCGAGCTTTCAAAATATAGCATTGAGCATTGAGTAGTATCACAGCTCCGTTATGCACGTACCCTTAGGCTTTTAAAGTGAACGAGTAAAGAGTCGAGAGCTTTACTTGATTCTATTATATCTAGGTTAGGGCTCTGGAGCATTTTACTTACTGTATTAATTTTATTAAGAATTTCATACCATAATACTACACACACTAAGAAACTAAAATTTTTGATTTTTTTGGCCAAAGCCAGCTTCGTTTCTGACAGAAACATCAAACTTTCTTTCGCCTGCAGTTTCTATTAGTGCATCATATATGTCACCAATCTGATATTTTAGAGCTTTTATTGAATCGATGTGGCTTTCCCATCTGGTTTCGCTTAGGGGCTTAAGAGTTAGATATTGTATTTTATTTTTTAAAGCTGCCCATCTTTGAGTGGACGCAGCAAAAAAAAGGTATAGAGAATGGACGGTTGAAAAAAAATTAACAGCTTCCAAAGTTGATTTTGCTGCGTCATTCACTACTAAATTAAGGGAATGGGCTACACATGGAACGAATATTGCGCGAGAATTATGTCTAAAATTCTTTTTTGGACTCCAACGTTTTTCCCCCGCATGTTCGCACCATTATCGTAGCTTTGTCCTCTGATATCTTGTATATCTAACTCTAAGTCTTTGATTTTCGACAGAATTATATCGGTGATGTTTTTACCCGTTGTCCGCTGTGTTAATTATTGGAATAAATTCAATAAAAGCTTCTGAAATAGTGATGTCTTGAAGTTGGACGTACCTTATTACTACTGTGAGTTGCTCAACTTTATTTTTAGTTGGCGTGCAGTCCAAAATTAAGGAAAAGTATTTAGACTTCTTTATACCGGATACTATTTTGGATTTTACAACACTTGCCATTGCCTCAATTAAATCATTCTGAATAGTATGTCCTAAATAGTTAGCTCTTAAATTAGGATTTCTTTGAACTTTATTTAAATGTTCTTGCATAACCAAATCATACTGAGCAATAAGTTCGGTGGTTTTTAAGAAATTTCCGTTATTATGAACATAAATTTTCTCAGAAGAACCTCTAAAAGCTAAATTTTGCCCAGCTAAAAATAATGTGATCGATATAAGCTTTTTCAGAATATTTTTCCAATGCTCTTTAGCAGATTCAAATAGTTTTTGTGTTGCATGATCTATGGTATTCCCAGTAACTAAAGATTGTTGCATTGTCTTCCATGTATTGTACCTTAATATCTGCATTCTAGTAAGTTCATGGGAAGAAAGCGCCTCTGATAGGTGCTTCCAGTCACTAAAACCATTTTTGTCAAATAAAGATTGACATTTTGAAATTGAAGGTGTGAAAATTTTACACGGAAAGCAATAAACGGAGTCTAAAGATCTAGAATACACGAGCCAATCACGCTTTACTTTTTCGCTGTTTGCTAATTTTCGGTAATAGTTTTGGGAAGTAAATCGTCTACCATTATCATCCATGGGAAAATTACAATTTTCTTCCATTAATTGAATGGGTCCTTTTGTGGCAAGATAATCCCTGTCTTTTGTTAACAGTGAAAAATGCCATAAACCTGGATCATCGCTAATCGCCACTAGATTATCGCTAACGCTAACAACAGTTTCTTCTTTTTCTAAAAATGACATAAAAATAGGTTAAAAAAACTAAAACTCGACTACAGAAAAAGAGAAAACTAAGTACATTTTGGTAATAAATTACGCGAAGTATTTTCAATCAAAACAAAAAAACAAACAATTTTTGACCTATTTTAAAGTAAATAGTTTGGGTTTTAGTTTGAAATCTCTGTTTAATTTAGGACTTTTGGGCATTGATTGATTAGAAATATGTTAATTTATGACCACACGATCCGCTATTTTTAATATGTAAAAATAATTTTAAATTCATAAATCTATGCTATGACCCCGAAAACTTCCTTATATCAGTTTTGGTCAAAATCGAGCCTGGTCCATCATATTTTTTAACTTATGTTCGCCACTTACCTCACCTCTAATTTCTTAATACTGAGTGCAGTCTTACCTGATCCTTCATCTTGGTTGTCCAGTTCTTCATCTGAACTTGAAAAGGAATTTAGTATACTCTCGTTTTCATCTATTTGCATGCGAGCGAGGGAATCTGTATTTCTTAAAGACTGGTTATTATTGTTGGGGAAATCCCCAACTAGGTTTAAGTTTTTCTCTAATATTTGGATCACTCTGTAGATAAATAAAATAAGATTCTCTTTTATAAAATTCCCCTTCTAAAAGAATGAAAAAGGTTATTATTCCGTAGCGCAAATGCTAAAAAGCAATAGAAATTCTCCCTTAATATTCGCATTACAACGCGTAGCGACTCGTTAAAATGCTAAAAATAGACAATTTATTGCCTCAAAAATAAGTTACCAGACAGAGTTAAATTCTTAGAATCACTTTGAGATCTACCGCGTAGCAACGCAGTCAGCCGTGAGCTCTTGCTCACGCGACCTAGTTGAGCCAATGAAATGCATGACATTTACCCTCGTGACCCGACTCAAGAAGCTTGTTGTCAAGTAAACGTCAGAGGCCCGTAGCACTCTCGCTCCAGTCGTAAAGCCAGCCAGTCGCTGCGCTCTCTCTCAAAAACACTTTCTTGTGTGTGAGCCGCGTATTCTCTCGCGGTGTCCGAGACAAAGTCTCTCTCCAAGTCAGACGTGAAGACAAGTTACTTCGCGGTCTTTCTGAAGTTCTCTCGTGTGATATGCTTATTCTCTAGCAGTATCAAGTCGCCTCTCTCGCGGCACATGCTCGTTGCCGTTTCTAAATAGAAAAACACTCGCTCAGAACCCGCTTATGCTCTAGCGGTCTCTAGTAAAATCTCTCTCGACTGAATTCCACTTATGCTCTAGTGGTCTCAGTCAAATTCTCTCTCTAGTTTTGAAACTCAAGCTAAATTTACACGCTTACACTCTAGCGTAATCCTGATTGAAATTCACCATTGTTATTATTCATATTAATACTCTGGTTTGAACTCATGTTGACGTATCCGTTTATTCTCTAGCGGCATACTGAAAGAGTTAACGAAAAGTGAACTACAAAAGTTATTGCTCTGAAGTCTCTAAGCCGTTTATGCTCTAACGGTGAACAAGTGTCAATTAAATTTAATTGCTCTGAAGTGCTTTTATCAGCTTATGCTCTAGCGATACTCAAGTGCTAATCATTGGAAAGAATTGTGATTTATTTTGATGGTTTTAAAGCAGATACCACCAGTTGCTGAAAACTAAGGTAGGAGAAACCCAGTTTAATTGAGTGAAAGTTTATGCAAGTAACTTCTCTTATGTAAAAACATTTACTCTTCTGTTTGAGCTAGCAAATCAAACTGCTTGCTCCCCTTTTTTTAATATAAAAAATGGCCCTTCGAACCCATCACAAGACTAGTGATTAAATGTTGAAATATCAACATAACTGTTTTGATTTAAATTAAAGCTGAATTAAATAAACACCCACTGACTTACAACCAGTGCAGTGCGCTTAAAATTGTCAACCGTTTTGAATTATTTCCATAAATTAAAAACATTGCTACGAATTTTTGACTGATTTATTACAGTGCGTCCGCTTTTTATTATTGTCGGGCAAAGGTACTTAGGTACTTGTATTTTCTTTGATAGGTAATATTTATATGACATGTTTAATGTAATGTTTTTTGTAGTAGTTAGATACTAACCCATATAGTAATCATTTTTATTTATTTATATATTTAAAGGTAAATATCTTTCTTTGTTTTAAATTTTAAAGTAAAATAAAGATAATTTTTATTGTTGTTTTGTTGGAAAAAATAAGTTGTATTCTTGAACCACCCGCTATACAGTCTACTCTCGGTTGCTTATTCAAATAAGTAGCCACCCCAAGTTTGTGTGTGAATGTCTTCATAGGTTTTCACAACAATTATTACTCCTTCCTGTATGTATTATAAAAAAAAGGATTATAATAGATATTTATGTTATAAGGATCATAATAACGATCATTATGGTACTAGCCGTGAGTATTATTGGACGAGGCGTCAGCCGAGTCTAATAACACGGCGTGTACCATAATGATTGTTTATGATCCGAATTTCATACAATATTTTATATTCCGACGATTTTTGTGTTTTTTTTTTGATGAATTTTAAGTTTTCGTCAGTAAACTAATCCAGTGTAAATGTAGCTTGATTTTAATAAAACCAGGTAACTATAGAAATATTTGTTTGTATTGTCATTGTCAGAATTGAGTTTTGCGTCTATTTTTCATTATAGTACTCAGTACTATAATGAAATCATTATAGTACTCAGTCCTATAAAGTATGTCATTTTGACACTGAAAATGAAATTCATAATAATGTCATTATGACACGTCGGAATATAAAATTATTTAAATGAAAGTAAATTATAGAACTTTCTGGGCTACCTAAACCTGAATAAGAGGGAATGTCGCCAGAACTAATTGTTTCATGTTCAATATCCTCTTGCGACTATAGATCGGACACATTGTATGTTTTATGGTCATGGTCAATATTTTCTTGCGACCGTCGAGTAGAAGTATTACTAAATAATCTAATAATAGATCCAGAGAGCTCCTTCTTTCTTTCTATACTCCGCTCCAGACAATCTTTTGGTTTTGCGCTTATTAGTATTCATTTTAAGATTTACAATCACGGATCACTAAATTATCACAACGTATATTTCTTAATATTCGATAAATTAACAACAAAAATAATCACAACACAGTCACATAAAACACCTGTTGGCTGTTGCCGTTGGTACCTAGTAGCTGTCTCGGCTGCTACTGTCTTTGTTTGGTCCAATTCAGTCGGTGCATAACGCGTGATCGTGACGCAATATGCTATCGGTGCTGCCAGTTATCGATGAGGGATGTATGGGGAACCGGGGTAAATGAGCACGTAATTATTTAGGCACCGCGCTACGTGGAAAACGGGTACTGTATTCAAAATTAATTAACATACCCTTCTTATAAGTAAATAAGTGTACAGCTATTAATTAATATGTTAACTCTATTTATTTAGTTATTTTTATTTATAAAATATGTTGAGAACAAAATTATTTTAAGGTGAGAAAGATCTCTGGTGATAACTAAACTATCATAGATTTCTAAAATATTGATATCCGTGAATTTAGAGATTATGCAACAATAGTGTTCATTCTTCTTAAAAACGGCCGCCCCCTCAAAACGGCCGCCCCGGGCGGCTGCCCGCTCGCCCGACCCCTGAAGCCGGCCCTGGTTCTGAGTACCTAATTAAAATTAATTCTGATAACATGTTCCCATCGCGACGACTCTGGTTTAAGTTTTCTCCTTTTTGACCACATTTTTTAATATATGTTAACGACCTTCCTAACGTTATCAAAATATATGGTCGATGTGCGCCATTTGCGGATGATACGACAATTCTTTGGCACCACAGGGATTTCCTTGCGCTTGATGATTTACTGAACGAGGATTTATTGAGGATTAAAAGGGTGTGCGACTCTAAGCTACTTTCATTTAATGTCTAATATTTTAAATTTTCAATGTCAATTGAACGATATTTTCTTGAATGGCGAGGTTGTGGGCAACTTATCTGAGAATAAATTTCTCAACTTATTAATTACAACAAAATAAAGTTTGACATACACATCAAGAACTTGTGTAAGAAAGTTTCATCGGGTTGTTTCGCCATTAGAACAATAAAGAATGAGTTGAGTATATTAATAGCCAGAAATGAATATTTGTCTTTGGTGGAGGCACATTTAGTAGCTGCATTACTTTATACAGGTCTGTCTTTGTAATACAGAAGCGAGCTATAAGAAATCTTTGTGGTATTGGACCGCGAGAATCGTGCAGGCCTTTGTTCGTGTCTCAGGGAATTTTAACTTTAACGTGTATTTTTATATTAGAGACAATATGTCTTCTGCACAAAAAATAAGTAGGTACTCCCTTGACATTCGCTCCTTAGTGGTAGTTCCTACTCGAAGCTCTTACACTATAAGGCTTCCAATTCCTACGTCGTCGTTGACCAAAAACTCTATTTTGTGTAATGGCAAAAAAATCTTTAATGGTCTCCCCTTGGCTTTTCGACGAATTTTTTATTGCAAGGTGTTTAGGCGTAGAGTTAAAAAGTTATTAAAACCAAAGGTTATTATACA
Source organism: Philopedon plagiatum (assembly GCA_963971165.1). Classification (NCBI taxonomy): domain Eukaryota; kingdom Metazoa; phylum Arthropoda; class Insecta; order Coleoptera; family Curculionidae; genus Philopedon; species Philopedon plagiatum. Next base: position 61,612,485 of record OZ020193.1, read on the forward strand.
GTGGAGGAATACTTCATGGACAATGTAGTATGATAAATCTTTTTATCTAGCAATAACCCTTGGTTATTTCCTCCGCGAGCTCCAAAATTTACTCCTCTATGAATCCGCTAACTCCTGATTTCGATTCCTATTCGTTACTTCCGCGAAACCCAATAGATCCTCGGATTTATGCGGCTTTCTAACTCGTCAATTATATATCACACTTTCTCCCTGCTGCTCCTTCCGCGGAGCTCTTCAGGCCGTGGAAGTTATATAACTAGAATTCACTTCTTCATGTAGGTGACTTTTGTCACGAGGCAGCCTCAAACAGAAACTAAAAGCCAGGTCTTTTCCAAAACATTTTTTCGCGGTTTTTCACTTTTACATGAAACAAGGGAACAGTCCGCTCTGTCTGAAATTTTTATAAATTTCAGGGGGGTCATAGGGCAAAAATTTAATAAAAATACATAAAAAAATACACTGTTCTCCAAAACCAAAAACTTTTTCTCAGCTTTTTCCCTTATGCATGAAAGAAGGGCACCTTCCGCCGCGCCAGGTGTAACTGTTATTTCTTAAAAAACATAATAAATAGTCCAGCAATTCGTCTTCTCGTACATGTTTCCTGTTGCTCTAGCGGCACCTTTTTGACGTATCTAAAACATAACTTTAAGTTAACTACGTTCTGGAAGATGACTCTGTTAATTTAATGTCCGCCGCGTAAGCAACAACATTTTCAACGTTATCAAAAATTGTCACATAAGATAACTTTTTATAATACTTTTGGATGACTTTAATTGTCTTGAAATTGTCGATAACTTTCAGATTATCTTAGAGATATCTTTAAGATGTTTCACTGTTGGTTGAGAGTCGAAACATCAAAACCAACTGAAAAGGGTACAGTGACGGAAATAAAATTTCGTACACTTATTTTTTCCCAATGTGATGTCGGTTTTTGTGTACATATACCTAGATTACCTGGAAATACATTTCACTTTTTGACAAATATTTATAGGTGTCATCAGATTTGAAAATTATATTGAATTTCAAAAAAATTTGTGAATATGAATGAACTTGAGAAGGCGAGATTAATTACTTTATTCGAAGAAGGTGTTTCTCTAGGAAGAATAGCTGAGCAAGTTGGGAAACCAAGAAGCACTATACAAAGCCTTCGAACTAAATGGGAAAATACAGGATCATTGGATAGAAGGGCTGGAAGTGGCAGAAGAAAAATTTCAAACGAAAATCAAAATAATGATCTTATAGATTTTTTGCGAAACAATCCATTTCAGACAGCTGTTGAAGCACACAACCAAACTAATTTTCCTGGGACAGTAAGAACGGCAAGAAATCGTATAAGGAAAAATTCAGAATTGAGAAATAGGGTAGCTGCTAGAAAGCCATTTTTGACAAATATGAATAAAGAGCATAGAATGGGGTTTGCACCGGAATATTTACCGCAAGGTATGGACTTTTGGGATAATGTGGTATTTACCGATGAGAAGATTTTTCAATCTTATTATAGCGGGCAGATTAGAGTATATAGACCGCCAAATACACGGTACGAAGAAAGATATACCCAACATGTTAAAAAAGTGGACGATTTTCTGTTAATGTATGGGGTATATGTCTTCCAGAGGGCTAGGAATATGCCACCGTATTCGAGAAACATTTAATACTCAAGCTTATATACACATCCTCCAAAATGTTATGTTGCCATCAGTAAACAATATATTTCAACAAAGAAATTTTATATACCAGCATGACAACTGCCCCGTCCATACAGCAAGGAGAGTTTCTGACTGGCTATTGGAAAATAACATTACGTTGTTTCCTTGGCCCTCAAGAAGCCCTGATATCAATCCAATGGAAAACGTTTGGGGATATATCTTGAAAGAAATTAACAAGAGCAATGATTTCCATCCTCAAAACAGTGACGATTTGTGGAATAAAATTGAGGAAATCTGAAATAACTACAACTTTCATCACGCCCAAATGCTGGTAGCATCAATGCCCAGACGTTTAAACTTATTAGTGGAAAAAAATGGTTCCGCTTTAAAATATTAAACCAGTGTTTTTTTTTAAATATTTTAATAACCTGTATTATATTTCATTTTGAAGTGTGTGCGCCTTCTTTGAATAAATATTTTTATATTATAACGTAGCCTTTTGCTTTTATTACTGAAATAACAAACCCAAGGTATAAAGGTGAGATAAAGGTAAAAAGCACAGTTTACCAAAATATTCAAAATTGACATAAAATCTTAACCCTAGTGTACGAAATTTTATTTCCATGACTGTACATCGAAATGTAGAAGTTTGCCTTGATGCATACTTCTACATACTCTTTCGGATAAGCTCACAGGTAAGCTTAAAGCGTTATCTACAATTTCAAGATAAGTGAAAAGTCATCCAAACGTAGTATGAAATGTTATCTTATGTGACAATTCTTGATAACGATCAGAATTATACAAAGTCTTCGCTCACGGCGACATTTACGTGAACAAAGACATCGTTTTCGGCCGGCTAGTGGTCATGGTCACAGTTGACAGTTAAATAATGGATTAAACTGTCAACCGTGACCATGACCACTAGCCGGCCGAAAACGATGTGTCAATTTGATTTGATTTGATTGCAGGGCTTTTAGGCATTATTATAGACCGCCTTTCAGGCTCGGTCTATATACCGAGCCCTTGGTCAGAAAATGTGTGTATGTTGTCGTCCGTTTCGACATTTTCACCTTTTCAATTTTTTTTCTCGAAAACGGTTATAGAGGCGGCAACCAAATTTTCTGGGTTAATAGAGGGATAGTGCGGCTAGCTTCGGTAAAAAATTCAGTTATACAGGGTGTTCCGTTTCGGAGTTATTAAACGCCAAAGTCGAAATTTCAGCGATTTCCGTTGACATCGATTACAGGTCGCAAAAGTGAATTAAATCGATTTAAATTTTTGGAGGTTGTGGAGGACCGGGGTGTTCCGAACCCTATTGAAACTGGCGGTATTCGGAAAATGGGAAGTAATTTTTTAGAATTTTTTTATGTCGAAAAATGCCCTTTGTAGACCCCAATTTGGCACCGAATAAGTCGAAACCGGAACATCGGACAGAAAAACGTATTTGAACTTAAAACTAAAGAATCTCAAATACTTTCTTTTTGCAATACATTTACCTATACCTAAAACGACTAGAAATTGGAAAAATTTGGGAAAAAGTGGAAATTACGAATTTTCATGCAAATTTTTGACGGTTTTGAATTTTTTGGGGGTCAAAATGGATCCAAATCGAAATTCCATGTGCCCTATCGGAAAGAGCTCGCCGAAATACGTTAGAAACGTATTTTTTAGTTCTTTTATTTCTAATAGGAAAGGAGAAATCGATAATTAAATTTCGATTTTTTACGATTTTTTTCATGACATCTCTACATTTGAATCACTCTGTATCTTTTCCTATCTAATTTCTTCTAACTTTTTCAACGCTATCCGTTGGGGATATAATCAGGCTTTAAAATGAATCCCGAATGGGTGATCCAGGGCCTGATTTAGGGGGTAAAAACTCATTTTTTCTGTTTTTTTCCATCAAAATTCATATTTAAAAGGCATTATTATATATTATTTCTCTTATTTAACGATTCTTTTTTGGTTTATTTTCTTCCCTGATCATCTAAGAACACTCCTAACTAATTAAAACTCCATATTTTTTCGTTAAAGTTATAAATAAATACCTTTTTTTGCATCGCTGCAGGAAAAATTTTAAAAAGTGCATATATAAAAGTCGTGCCTTGACAAAACAATTGAACGGACCCTCTTTACATCGAAATTAAAATATGACCTGTCAAAATGTCATGAAAATAACAGTTTTTGTAGCGATATTGGAAGCTTCCTGGACCGATTTCGGCTTGAAATATACATGGCAAAGGTAAAATGGACTTTATATTTTTAATAGCGGTACATTTCATTGGACGATTTGAGCATTAAATACCAATTTCATTAATTTTGCTGAGGTCCTGCAAAGGCATTTAAAAATCAATTTCTATACGGGGAAATTTATTCATTTAATTATAATGTATGAAATGTCACAATTTGGCTAAAATGTCAGCATTTTGATGCGAGATTGGAAGGAGTCCGGACCAACTTCGGCCTCGAATTTACCGGGCAATGCATTTAGGGACCTTATACTTTCGGTAGAAAGACATTTCATTTCATATTATACCGATTAAATACCATTTTAATCGATTTTCCTATGACGCTACAAAGCATCATTGAAGATTCTAATATGAAGCTCAGTGGCATCGAAAAAATCCCAAAATATGCATTTTATTTTCTATCCATGAGCGTGTATACTTTTGGGGCAATATATTAATTATTATTGAATAATTTTAATTTAATTTTAGGGAAATGACTTGATTCGGATCGTTTTAAAGTAACCAGAACGATTCTAAAATACATTTTATACCTTCCGGCATGTGCATGATTGTATATATGTCTACAGGGTGTCCGAAAAGTCTTTGTATGCGCAAATATCTTTGTCATTAGAGCGAAGAAAAACTTAAATGAGTCTTATTTCAAGGAAATCGTAAATTTTTCATTCCTTTGTGTGGTTGTTTATATGTTGGTACACAACAGAATGTCCAAAAAGTCTTTGTATGGGGAAATATCTTTGCCAAATTTAATTTTAGGGAAATGAATTGACTCCCTTTTAAAGTAACCTGAACGATTCGAAAGTACATTTTATACCTTTCGGCATGTGGGTGATTCTGTATATGCCTACAGGGTGTCCGAAAAGTCTTTATATGCGCAAATAACTTTGTCATAAGTACGAAGATAAAATTAATAGGGTCGGTTTTCTAGAAAATCGAAAATATTTAAATTACCATGTGTCGTGTTGTGTTGTGTTTTTATGTATGTATACAGGGTGTCCGAAAAGTCTTTGAATAGGCAAATACCTTTGCCTTTCGTACAAATAGTAACTCGATGGTCGGATTTAAAGCAAATCGTAGGTATATATTTGCATTTCTATGTGTACGGATTTATATGTTTGGATACAGGGTGTTGGAAAAGTCTTAGTTTGGAATGGGCAAATACTCTTATTAGTACTTAGCATTATTAGGTCGATTTTCAAGTAAATCGAATATATTTGTATTAATATGTGTTTATGCTTGTACGTGTGTATACAGGGTGTCCGAAAAGTCTTATTATTTGCAACTCCTTTTATTAGGACCAAAATAAACTTAATTAAGGCGGATTTCAAGAAAATTGTCTATATTTGTATTACTATGTGTTTATGCTTGTGCGTGTGTATACAGGGTGTCCGAAAAGTCTTATTATTTGCAACTCCTTTTATTAGGACCAAAATAAACTTAATTAAGGCGGATTTCAAGAAAATTGTCTATATTTGTATTACTATGTGTTTATGCTTGTGCGTGTGTATACAGGGTGTCCGAAAAGTCTTATTATTTGCAACTCCTTTTATTAGGACCTAAATAAACTTAATTAAGGCGGATTTCAAGAAAATCGTCTATATTTGTATTACTATGTGTTTATGCTTGTACGTGTGTATACAGGGTGTCCGAAAAGTCTTAGTATTTGCAACTCATTTTAATACGACCAAAATAAACGTAATTAAGGCGGATTTCAAGAAAATCGTCTATATTCCTATTTAAACGTGTGAGTGTTAGATTGAATGTATACAGGGTGTCCAAAAATTCTTGGAATGGGCAAATACTCCTATTAGTACTTAGATAAACTTTATTAGGTCGAATTTCAAGCAAGTCGAATATATTTGTATTAATATGTGTTTATGTTTGTATGTATGTATACAGGGTGTCCGAAAAGTCTTATTATTTGCAACTCCTTTTATTAGGACCAAAATAAACTTAATTAAGGCGGATTTCAAGAAAATTGTCTATATTTGTATTACTATGTGTTTATGCTTGTGCGTGTGTATACAGGGTGTCCGAAAAGTCTTATTATTTGCAACTCCTTTTATTAGGACCAAAATAAACTTAATTAAGGCGGATTTCAAGAAAATCGTCTATATTTGTATTACTATGTGTTTATGATTGTACGTGTGTATACAGGGTGCAACTCCTTTTATTAGGACCTAAATAAACTTAATTAAGGCGGATTTCAAGAAAATCGTCTATATTTGTATTACTATGTGTTTATGCTTGTACGTGTGTATACAGGGTGTCCGAAAAGTCTTAGTATTTGCAACTCATTTTAATACGACCAAAATAAACGTAATTAAGGCGGATTTCAAGAAAATCGTCTATATTCCTATTTAAACGTGTGAGTGTTAGATTGAATGTATACAGGGTGTCCAAAAATTCTTGGAATGGGCAAATACTCCTATTAGTACTTAGATAAACTTTATTAGGTCGAATTTCAAGCAAATCAAATATATTTGTATTAATATGTGTTTATGTTTGTATGTATGTATACAGGGTGTCCGAAAAGTATTTTTGTTGGCAAAAATAGTTTCTACGTGTAGGTGTTTGTATGTATGTAGCGATGGGGTCACGAAGGGCGGTCTATTCTCCATCATCAGTCCGAAGGAGTGTGATATCTTCCTTAATACATGGCATAGAAACACGAAATTTTCAGGGCATGACAATGATGATATTACCGACCTTATAGAGCCCCCTCGGGGGGCGATTAGGCGGTCTACCCGTACTAGTTATAGACCGCCTTTCAGGCTCGGTCTATATACCGAGCCCTTGGTCAGAAAATGTGTGTGCGTATGTGCGTGCGTGCGTGCGTGCGTATGTTGTCCGTTTCGACATTTTCACTTTTTCAATTTTTTTTCTCGAAAATGGTTAGAGTGGCGGCAACCAAATTTTCTGGGTTAATAGAGGGATAGTGCGGCTAGCTTCGGTAAAAAATTCAGTTATACAGGGTGTTCCGTTTCGGAGCTATTAAACGTCAAAGTCGAAATTTCAGCGATTTTCGTTGCAATCGATTACAGGTCGCAAAAGTGAATTAAATCGATTTAAATTTTCAGAGGTTGTAGAAGACCGGGGGGTTCCGAACCCTATTGAAACTGGCGGTATTCGGAAAATGGGAAGTAATTTTTTTGAATTTTTTTATGTCGAAAAATGCCCTTTGTAGACCCCAATTTGGCACCGAATAAGTCGAAACCGGAACATCGGACAGAAAAACGTATTTGAACATAAAACTAAAGAATCTCAAATACTTTCTTTTTGCAATACATTTACCTATACCTAAAACGACTGGAAATTGGAAAAATTTGGGAAAAACTGGAAATTACGAATTTTCATGCAAATCTTTGACGGTTTTGAATTTTTTGGGGGGTCAAAATGGATCCAAATCGAAATCCCATGAGCCTTATCGGAAAGAGCTCGCCGAAATACGTTACAAACGTATTTTTTAGTTCTTTTATTCCTAATAGGAAAGGAGCAATTGATAATTAAATTTCGATTTTTTACGATTTTTTTTCATGACATCTCTACATTTGAATCACTCTGTATCTTTTCCTATCTAATTTCTTCCAGCTTTTTCAACGCTATCCGTTGGGGATATAATCAGGCTTTAAAATGAATCCCGAATGGGTGATCCAGGGCCTGATTTAGGGGGTAAAAACTCATTTTTTCTGTTTTTTTCCATCAAAATTCATCTTTAAATGGCATTATTATGTATTATTTCTCTTATTTAACAGCTCTTTTTTGGTTTATTTTCTTCCTACATCATCTGAGAACACTCCTAACTAATTAAAACTCCATATTTTTTCATTAAAGTTATAAATAAATACCTTTTTTTGCATCGCTGCAGGAAAAATTTTAAAAAGTACATATATAAAAGCCGTGCCTTGAAAAAAAACAAATGAAACTGACCCTCTTTACATCGAAATTAAAATATGACCTGTCAAAATGTCATGAAAATAACAGTTTTTGTAGCGATATTGGAAGCTTCCTGGACCGATTTCGGCTTGAAATATACATGGCAAAGGTAAAACGGACTTTACATTTTTAGTTAAAATACGTTTCATTGGACGATTTAAGCATTAAATACGAATTTTTTTAATTTTTCTCAGACCATGCAAATGCATGTCAAAATCAGTTTCATACGGAGAAATGTATTAAAATATGAAGGGTCGAAATGTCGCAAAAATGCCAGTTTTCCTTGCGAGATTTTAGGGTTTCTGAACCGTTTTCGACTGGTATAATACCGGGCAACGCCTCTATAGACCTTCCCGTGTGGATTTCGGAACATATAATTTGAAGAATTAGTCATTAAATACCAATTTTAACAATTTTTCGATGACGCGGCGAAGCATCATAGAAAGGCTATTCCATGAGGTAGTATACGGGGTAAATCACAATGACGGGTCTGATTTAAATTTTGCTTAGATTTGTTATTAATTGAGAACGGATTATTCGATTGAAAAGAGTGATGTGGCAATCGAAAGGGGAGGAAGTAAGCTATTTTATTTGAAAATAATTTCGACATTTCGTTGGCATGACGACGAAAAATTTGCTATTTCCGATATTTATTGAGTTAGAGATCTGAAATTTGATATATGGGAAGAATTCGGTCAATCATTCAAAATTATATGTGTAAATTTTGATTCGCATGGTTTCTATAGCAACGATTAAGGATAGAGTTGACAATTTCTAACTCACGTACGGCTGATCTGATTGAAACGAGTGAGGTGGCAATCGAAAGGGAACGAAGTAAGCTACTTTTTTATGTGAAAATAATTTTGACATTTCGTTGCCATGACGACGAACAGTTTGCTATTTCCATTATGTATTGAGTTTTAGAGTTGAAATTTGATATCTGAGTAGAATTCGGTCAATCATTCAAAAATATTTTTATAAATTTTGATTCCGATGATTACCTTAGCAACGATTGAGCATAAAGTTGATCATTTTTAACTCGCGAACGGCTTATCTGATTGAAACCAGTAAAGTGACGATCGAAATGTTAGAAAGTTCACTACTTTTTTATGTGAAAATAATTTTGACTTTTCGTTGCCGGGACGATGAACAATTTGCTATTTTCGTTATTTATTGAGTTGGAAAGTTGAAAACTGATATCTCGGAAGAATTCGGTCACTCATTCAAAAATATATCTGGAAAAATCGATTCCCATGGTTGGCATAGCAACGATTAAGGATAAAGTTGACAATTTATAACTCGCGGACGCCTTCTGCGATTGGAACGAGCGAGGTGGCTATCGAAAGGGATGGAAGTAAACTACTTTTGTATTTGAAAATAATTTCGATTTTTGGTAGTCATGACGACGATCAATTTGATTTCTCCGTTATTTATTGAGTTGCAGAATAGAAATTTCGCGTCTAAGTAGAATTCGGTCAATCATTGAAAAATATTTTTGCAATTTTCAATTTTAATGATTGCCATAGCAACGATTAGGGGTAAAGTTAACAACTTACAACTCGCGAACGGCTTCTTAGATTGAAAGAAGCGACGTTCATAATATGTATGCACAATTTTTTTCCATAGAGACATCAGTGGCGTGCCCGAAGGGCTCGCCACCAATCTTCATCCAGCTCGACCATTTCAGGAAGATGATGTTATCTAATGTATGGTTCAAAGCCGATCGAAAGATGACAAGTTTAATTTAGTAGGGTTTCAGCGAAATCGTACATATTGTATTTATATGTAATATGTGTTTGTATGTATATAGCGATACGGTTACGAAGGGCGGTCTATTCTGCATCATCAGTCCGTAGGAGTGTGATATCTTCCTTAATACATGGCCTAGAAACACGAACTTTTCAGGGCATGACAATGATGATATTACCGACCTTATAGAGCCCCCTCGGGGGGCGATTAGGCGGTCTACCCGTACTAGTTATAGACCGCCTTTCAGGCTCGGTCTATATACCGAGCCCTTGGTCAGAAAAATGTGTGTATGGCCGTATGTTGTCGTCCGTTTCGACATTTTCACCTTTTCAATTTTTTTTCTCGAAAACGGTTATAGAGGCGGCAACCAAATTTTCTGGGTTAATAGAGGGATAGTGCGGCTAGCTTCGGTAAAAAATTCAGTTATACAGGGTGTTCCGTTTCGGAGGTATTAAACGCCAAAGTCGAAATTTCAGCGATTTCCGTTGACATCGATTACAGGTCGCAAAAGTGAATTAAATCGATTTAAATTTTTGGAGGTTGTGGAGGACCGGAGTGTTCCGAACCCTATTGAAACTGGCGGTATTCGGAAAATGGGAAGTAATTTTTTTGAATTTTTTTATGTCGAAAAATGCCCTTTGTAGACCCCAATTTGGCACCGAATAAGTCGAAACCGGAACATCGGACAGAAAAACGTATTTGAACTTAAAACTAAAGAATCTCAAATACTTTCTTTTTGCAATACATTTACCTATACCTAAAACGACTGGAAATTGGAAAAATTTGGGAAAAAGTGGAAATTACGAATTTTCATGCAAATTTTTGACGGTTTTGAATTTTTTGGGGGGTCAAAATGGATCCAAATCGAAATTCCATGTGCCCTATCGGAAAGAGCTCGCCGAAATACGTTAGAAACGTATTTTTTAGTTCTTTTATTTCTAATAGGAAAGGAGCAATTGATAATTAAATTTCGATTTTTTACGATTTTTTTTCATGACATCTCTACATTTGAATCACTCTGTATCTTTTCCTATCTAATTTCTTCTAACTTTTTCAACTCTATCCGTTGGGGATATAATCAGGCTTTAAAACAAATCCCGAATGGGTGATCCAGGGCCGCATTTAGGGGGTAAAAACTCATTTTTTCGGTTTTTTTCAACCAAAAGTCATCTTTAAAAGGCATTATTATATATTATTTCTCTTATTTAACGATTCTTTTTTGGTTTATTTTCTTCCCTGATCATCTAAGAACACTCCTAACCAATTAAAACTCCATATTTTTTCGTTAAAGTTATAAATAAATACCTTTTTTTGCATCGCTGCAGGAAAAATTTTAAAAAGTGCATATATAAAAGCCGTGCCTTGACAAAACAATTGAACGGACCCTCTTTACATCGAAATTAAAATATGACCTGTCAAAATGTCATGAAAATAACAGTTTTTGTAGCGATATTGGAAGCTTCCTGGACCGATTTCGGCTTGAAATATACATGGCAAAGGTAAAACGGAGTTTATATTTTTAATTACGGTACATTTCATTGGACGATGTAAGCATTAAATACATATTTTATTGGTTTTGCTGAGGCCCTGCATTGCATTATAACAATCAATTTCTATACGGGGAAATTTATTCATTTAATTATAATGTATGAAATGTCACAATTTGGCTAAAATGTCAGCATTTTGATGCGAGATTGGAAGGAGTCCGGACCAACTTCGGCCTCGAATTTACCGGGCAATGCATTTAGGGACCTTATACTTTCGGTAGAAAGACATTTCATTTCATATTATACCGATTAAATACCATTTTAATCGATTTTCCTATGACGCTACAAAGCATCATTGAAGATTCTAATATGAAGCTCAGTGGCATCGAAAAAATCCCAAAATATGCATTTTATTTTCTATCCATGAGCGTGTATACTTTTGGGGCAATATATTAATTATTATTGAATAATTTTAATTTAATTTTAGGGAAATGACTTGATTCGGATCGTTTTAAAGTAACCAGAACGATTCTAAAATACATTTTATACCTTCCGGCATGTGCATGATTGTATATATGTCTACAGGGTGTCCGAAAAGTCTTTGTATGCGCAAATATCTTTGTCATTAGAGCGAAGAAAAACTTAAATGAGTCTTATTTCAAGGAAATCGTAAATTTTTCATTCCTTTGTGTGGTTGTTTATATGTTGGTACACAACAGAATGTCCAAAAAGTCTTTGTATGGGGAAATATCTTTGCCAAATTTAATTTTAGGGAAATGAATTGACTCCCTTTTAAAGTAACCTGAACGATTCGAAAGTACATTTTATACCTTTCGGCATGTGGGTGATTCTGTATATGCCTACAGGGTGTCCGAAAAGTCTTTATATGCGCAAATAACTTTGTCATAAGTACGAAGATAAAATTAATAGGGTCGGTTTTCAAGAAAATCGAAAATATTTAAATTACCATGTGTCGTGTTGTGTTGTGTTTTTATGTATGTATACAGGGTGTCCGAAAAGTCTTTGAATGGGCAAATACCTTTGCCTTTCGTACAAATAGTAACTCGATGGTCGGATTTAAAGCAAATCGTAGGTATATATTTGCATTTCTATGTGTACGGATTTATATGTTTGTATACAGGGTGTTGGAAAAGTCTTAGTTTGGAATGAGCAAATACTCCTATTAGTACTTAGCATTATTAGGTCGATTTTCAAGTAAATCGAATATATTTGTATTAATATGTGTTTATGCTTGTACGTGTGTATACAGGGTGTCCGAAAAGTCTTATTATTTGCAACTCCTTTTATTAGGACCAAAATAAACTTAATTAAGGCGGATTTCAAGAAAATTGTCTATATTTGTATTACTATGTGTTTATGCTTGTGCGTGTGTATACAGGGTGTCCGAAAAGTCTTATTATTTGCAACTCCTTTTATTAGGACCAAAATAAACTTAATTAAGGCGGATTTCAAGAAAATCGTCTATATTTGTATTACTATGTGTTTATGATTGTACGTGTGTATACAGGGTGCAACTCCTTTTATTAGGACCTAAATAAACTTAATTAAGGCGGATTTCAAGAAAATCGTCTATATTTGTATTACTATGTGTTTATGCTTGTACGTGTGTATACAGGGTGTCCGAAAAGTCTTAGTATTTGCAACTCATTTTAATACGACCAAAATAAACGTAATTAAGGCGGATTTCAAGAAAATCGTCTATATTCCTATTTAAACGTGTGAGTGTTAGATTGAATGTATACAGGGTGTCCAAAAATTCTTGGAATGGGCAAATACTCCTATTAGTACTTAGCATTATTAGGTCGAATTTCAAGTAAATCGAATATATTTGTATTAATATGTGTTTATGCTTGTACGTGTGTATACAGGGTGTCCGAAAAGTCTTATTATTTGCAACTCCTTTTATTAGGACCAAAATAAACTTAATTAAGGCGGATTTCAAGAAAATCGTCTATATTTGTATTACTATGTGTTTATGCTTGTGCGTGTGTATACAGGGTGTCCGAAAAGTCTTATTATTTGCAACTCCTTTTATTAGGACCAAAATAAACTTAATTAAGGCGGATTTCAAGAAAATCGTCTATATTTGTATTACTATGTGTTTATGATTGTACGTGTGTATACAGGGTGCAACTTCTTTTATTAGGACCTAAATAAACTTAATTAAGGCGGATTTCAAGAAAATCGTCTATATTTGTATTACTATGTGTTTATGCTTGTACGTGTGTATACAGGGTGTCCGAAAAGTCTTATTATTTGCAACTCCTTTTATTAGGACCAAAATAAACTTAATTAAGGCGGATTTCAAGAAAATCGTCTATATTTGTATTACTATGTGTTTATGATTGTACGTGTGTATACAGGGTGCAACTCCTTTTATTAGGACCTAAATAAACTTAATTAAGGCGGATTTCAAGAAAATCGTCTATATTTGTATTACTATGTGTTTATGCTTGTACGTGTGTATACAGGGTGTCCGAAAAGTCTTAGCATTTGCAACTCCTTTTAATACGACCACAATAAACGTAATTAAGGCGGATTTCAAGAAAATCGTCTATATTCCTATTTAAACGTGTGAGTGTTAGATTGAATGTCTACAGGGTGTCCAAAAAGTCTTGGAATGGGCAAATACTCCTATTAGTACTTAGATAAACTTTATTAGGTCGAATTTCAAGCAAATCGAATATATTTGTATTAATATGTGTTTATGTTTGAATGTATGTATACAGGGTGTCCGAAAAGTATTTTTGTTGGCAAAAATAGTTTCTACGTGTAGGTGTTTGTATGTATGTAGCGATGGGGTCACGAAGGGCGGTCTATTCTCCATCATCAGTCCGAAGGAGTGTGATATCTTCCTTAATACTTGGCCTAGAAACACGAAATTTTCAGGCATGACAATGATGATATTACCGACCTTATAGAGCCCCCTCGGGGGGCGATTAGGCGGTCTACGCAATCTAGTTATAGACCGCCTTTCAGGCTCGGTCTATATACCGAGCCCTTGGTCAGAAAATGTGTGTATGTTGTCGTCCGTTTCGACATTTTCACCTTTTCAATTTTTTTTCTCGAAAACGGTTATAGAGGCGGCAACCAAATTTTCTGGGTTAATAGAGGGATAGTGCGGCTAGCTTCGGTAAAAAATTCAGTTATACAGGGTGTTCCGTTTCGGAGTTATTAAACGCCAAAGTCGAAATTTCAGCGATTTCCGTTGACATCGATTACAGGTCGCAAAAGTGAATTAAATCGATTTAAATTTTTGGAGGTTGTGGAGGACCGGGGTGTTCCGAACCCTATTGAAACTGGCGGTATTCGGAAAATGGGAAGTAATTTTTTTGAATTTTTTTATGTCGAAAAATGCCCTTTGTAGACCCCAATTTGGCACCGAATAAGTCGAAACCGGAACATCGGACAGAAAAACGTATTTGGACTTAAAACTAAAGAATCTCAAATACTTTCTTTTTGCAATACATTTACCTATACCTAAAACGACTGGAAATTGGAAAAATTTGGGAAAAAGTGGAAATTACGAATTTTCATGCAAATTTTTGACGGTTTTGAATTTTTTGGGGGGTCAAAATGCATCCAAATCGAAATTCCATGTGCCCTATCGGAAAGAGCTCGCCGAAATACGTTAGAAACGTATTTTTTAGTTCTTTTATTTCTAATAGGAAAGGAGAAATCGATAATTAAATTTCGATTTTTTACGATTTTTTTTCATGACATCTCTACATTTGAATCACTCTGTATCTTTTCCTATCTAATTTCTTCTAACTTTTTCAACGCTATCCGTTGGGGATATAATCAGGCTTTAAAATGAATCCCGAATGGGTGATCCAGGGCCTGATTTAGGGGGTAAAAACTCATTTTTTCTGTTTTTTTCCATCAAAATTCATATTTAAAAGGCATTATTATATATTATTTCTCTTATTTAACGATTCTTTTTTGGTTTATTTTCTTCCCTGATCATCTAAGAACACTCCTAACTAATTAAAACTCCATATTTTTTCGTTAAAGTTATAAATAAATACCTTTTTTTGCATCGCTGCAGGAAAAATTTTAAAAAGTGCATATATAAAAGCCGTGCCTTGACAAAACAATTGAACGGACCCTCTTTACATCGAAATTAAAATATGACCTGTCAAAATGTCATGAAAATAACAGTTTTTGTAGCGATATTGGAAGCTTCCTGGACCGATTTCGGCTTGAAATATACATGGCAAAGGTAAAATGGACTTTATATTTTTAATAGCGGTACATTTCATTGGACGATTTGAGCATTAAATACCAATTTCATTAATTTTGCTGAGGTCCTGCAAAGGCATTTAAAAATCAATTTCTATACGGGGAAATTTATTCATTTAATTATAATGTATGAAATGTCACAATTTGGCTAAAATGTCAGCATTTTGATGCGAGATTGGAAGGAGTCCGGACCAACTTCGGCCTCGAATTTACCGGGCAATGCATTTAGGGACCTTATACTTTCGGTAGAAAGACATTTCATTTCATATTATACCGATTAAATACCATTTTAATCGATTTTCCTATGACGCTACAAAGCATCATTGAAGATTCTAATATGAAGCTCAGTGGCATCGAAAAAATCCCAAAATATGTATTTTATTTTCTATCCATGAGCGTGTATACTTTTGGGGCAATATATTAATTATTATTGAATAATTTTAATTTAATTTTAGGGAAATGAGTTGATTCGGATCGTTTTAAAGTAACCAGAACGATTCTAAAATACATTTTATACCTTCCGGCATGTGCATGATTGTATATATGTCTACAGGGTGTCCGAAAAGTCTTTGTATGCGCAAATATCTTTGTCATTAGAGCGAAGAAAAACTTAAATGAGTCTTATTTCAAGGAAATCGTAAATTTTTCATTCCTTTGTGTGGTTGTTTATATGTTGGTACACAACAGAATGTCCAAAAAGTCTTTGTATGGGGAAATATCTTTGCCAAATTTAATTTTAGGGAAATGAATTGACTCCCTTTTAAAGTAACCTGAACGATTCGAAAGTACATTTTATACCTTTCGGCATGTGGGTGATTCTGTATATGCCTACAGGGTGTCCGAAAAGTCTTTATATGCGCAAATAACTTTGTCATAAGTACGAAGATAAAATTAATAGGGTCGGTTTTCAAGAAAATCGAAAATATTTAAATTACCATGTGTCGTGTTGTGTTGTGTTTTTATGTATGTATACAGGGTGTCCGAAAAGTCTTTGAATGGGCAAATACCTTTGCCTTTCGTACAAATAGTAACTCGATGGTCGGATTTAAAGCAAATCGTAGGTATATATTTGCATTTCTATGTGTACGGATTTATATGTTTGTATACAGGGTGTTGGAAAAGTCTTAGTTTGGAATGGGCAAATACTCCTATTAGTACTTAGCATTATTAGGTCGATTTTCAAGTAAATCGAATATATTTGTATTAATATGTGTTTATGCTTGTACGTGTGTATACAGGGTGTCCGAAAAGTCTTATTATTTGCAACTCCTTTTATTAGGACCAAAATAAACTTAATTAAGGCGGATTTCAAGAAAATTGTCTATATTTGTATTACTATGTGTTTATGCTTGTGCGTGTGTATACAGGGTGTCCGAAAAGTCTTATTATTTGCAACTCCTTTTATTAGGACCAAAATGAACTTAATTAAGGCGGATTTCAAGAAAATCGTCTATATTTGTATTACTATGTGTTTATGATTGTACGTGTGTATACAGGGTGCAACTCCTTTTATTAGGACCTAAATAAACTTAATTAAGGCGGATTTCAAGAAAATCGTCTATATTTGTATTACTATGTGTTTATGCTTGTACGTGTGTATACAGGGTGTCCGAAAAGTCTTAGTATTTGCAACTCATTTTAATACGACCAAAATAAACGTAATTAAGGCGGATTTCAAGAAAATCGTCTATATTCCTATTTAAACGTGTGAGTGTTAGATTGAATGTATACAGGGCGTCCAAAAATTCTTGGAATGGGCAAATACTCCTATTAGTACTTAGCATTATTAGGTCGAATTTCAAGTAAATCGAATATATTTGTATTAATATGTGTTTATGCTTGTACGTGTGTATACAGGGTGTCCGAAAAGTCTTATTATTTGCAACTCCTTTTATTAGGACCAAAATAAACTTAATTAAGGCGGATTTCAAGAAAATCGTCTATATTTGTATTACTATGTGTTTATGATTGTACGTGTGTATACAGGGTGCAACTCCTTTTATTAGGACCTAAATAAACTTAATTAAGGCGGATTTCAAGAAAATCGTCTATATTTGTATTACTATGTGTTTATGATTGTACGTGTGTATACAGTGTGTCCGAAAAGTCTTAGTATTTGCAACTCATTTTAATACGACCAAAATAAACGTAATTAAGGCGGATTTCAAGAAAATCGTCTATATTCCTATTTAAACGTGTGAGTGTTAGATTGAATGTATACAGGGTGTCCAAAAATTCTTGGAATGGGCAAATACTCCTATTAGTACTTAGATAAACTTTATTAGGTCGAATTTCAAGCAAATCAAATATATTTGTATTAATATGTGTTTATGTTTGTATGTATGTATACAGGGTGTCCGAAAAGTATTTTTGTTGGCAAAAATAGTTTCTACGTGTAGGTGTTTGTATGTATGTAGCGATGGGGTCACGAAGGGCGGTCTATTCTCCATCATCAGTCCGAAGGAGTGTGATATCTTCCTTAATACTTGGCCTAGAAACACGAAATTTTCAGGGCATGACAATGATGATATTACCGACCTTATAGAGCCCCCTCGGGAGGCGATTAGGCGGTCTATGCAATCTAGTTATAGACCGCCTTTCAGGCTCGGTCTATATACCGAGCCCTTGGTCAGAAAAATGTGTGTGTGTATGTATGTTGTCGTCCGTTTCGACATTTTCACATTTTCAATTTTTTTTCTCGAAAACGGTTATAGAGGCGGCAACCAAATTTTCTGGGTTAATAGAGGGATAGTGCGACTAGCTTCGGTAAAAAATTCAGATATACCGGGTGTTCCGTTTCGGAGTTAGTAAACGCCAAAGTCGAAATTTCAGCGATTTCCGTTGACATCGATTACAGGTCGCAAAAGTGAATTAAATCGATTTAAATTTTTGGAGGTTGTGGAGGACCGGGGTGTTCCGAACCCTATTGAAACTGGCGGTATTCGGAAAATGGGAAGTAATTTTTTTGAATTTTTTTATGTCGAAAAATGCCCTTTGTAGACCCCAATTTGGCACCGAATAAGTCGAAACCGGAACATCGGACAGAAAAACGTATTTGAACTTAAAACTAAAGAATCTCAAATACTTTCTTTTTGCAATACATTTACCTATACCTAAAACGACTGGAAATTGGAAAAATTTGGGAAAAAGTGGAAATTACGAATTTTCATGCAAATTTTTGACGGTTTTGAATTTTTTGGGGGGTCAAAATGGATCCAAATCGAAATTCCATGTGCCCTATCGGAAAGAGCTCGCCGAAATACGTTAGAAACGGATTTTTTAGTTCTTTTATTTCTAATAGGAAAGGAGCAATTGATAATTAAATTTCGATTTTTTACGATTTTTTTTCATGACATCTCTACATTTGAATCACTCTGTATCTTTTCCTATCTAATTTCTTCTAACTTTTTCAACTCTATCCGTTGGGGATATAATCAGGCTTTAAAACAAATCCCGAATGGGTGATCCAGGGCCGCATTTAGGGGGTAAAAACTCATTTTTTCGGTTTTTTTCAACCAAAAGTCATCTTTAAAAGGCATTATTATATATTATTTCTCTTATTTAACGATTCTTTTTTGGTTTATTTTCTTCCCTGATCATCTAAGAACACTCCTAACCAATTAAAACTCCATATTTTTTCGTTAAAGTTATAAATAAATACCTTTTTTTGCATCGCTGCAGGAAAAATTTTAAAAAGTGCATATATAAAAGCCGTGCCTTGACAAAACAATTGAACGGACCCTCTTTACATCGAAATTAAAATATGACCTGTCAAAATGTCATGAAAATAACAGTTTTTGTAGCGATATTGGAAGCTTCCTGGACCGATTTCGGCTTGAAATATACATGGCAAAGGTAAAACGGAGTTTATATTTTTAATTACGGTACATTTCATTGGACGATGTAAGCATTAAATACATATTTTATTGGTTTTGCTGAGGCCCTGCATTGCATTATAACAATCAATTTCTATACGGGGAAATGTATTAATTTAATTATAATGTATAAAATGTCACAATTTGGCTTAAATGTCAGCATTTTGATGCGAGATTGGAAGGAGTGTGGACCAACTTCGGCTTCAAATTTACCAGGCAAGGGATTTAGGGACCTTATACTTTCGGTAGAAAGACATTTCATTTCATATTATACAGATTAAATACCATTTTAATCGATTTTCCTATGACGCTACAAAGCATCATTGAAGATTCTAATATGAAGCTCAGTGGCATCGAAAAAATTCAAAATATGCATTTTATTTTCTAACCATGAGCGTGTATACCTTTGGGGCAATATATTAATTATTATTGAATAATTTTAATTTAATTTTAGGGAAATGACTTGATTCGGATCGTTTTAAAGTAACCAGAACGATTCGAAAATACATTTTATACCTTCCGGCATGTGCATGTTTGTATATATGTCTACAGGGTGTCCGAAAAGTCTTTGTATGCGCAAATATCTTTGTCATTGGCACGAAGAAAAACTTAATGAGTCTTATTTCAACGAAATCGTAAATTTTTCATTCCTTTGTGTGGTTGTTTATATGTTGGTATGTATACAGAATGTCCAAAAAGTCTTTGTATGCGGAAATATTTTGCCGTTAGTACGAAGATAAAATTAATTGAGCCGGTTTTCAAGAACATCGAAAATATTTAAATTACTGTGTCGTGGTTGTTGTGTTTGTATGTATGTATAGTACAGGGTGTCCGAAAACTTTGTATGCGCAAACATATTTGTCATTGGCACGAAGAAAAACTTAAACGAGTTTTATTTCAAGGAAATCGTAAAGTTTTTATTCCGTTGTGTGGTTGTTTATATTATTATGTTGGTATTTATACAGAATGTCCAAAAAGTCTTTGTATGCGGAAATATCTTTGCCAAATTTAATTTTAGGGAAATGAATTGACTCGGATCCTTTTAAAGTAACCTGGACGATTCGAAAGTACATTTTAGACCTTTCGGCATGTGGGTGATTCTGTATATGCCTACAGGGTGTCCGAAAAGTCTTTATATGCGCAAATATCTTTGTCATAAGTACGAAGATAAAATTAATAGGGTCGGTTTTCAAGAAAATCGAAAATATTTAAATTACCACGTGTCGTGTTGTGTTGTGTTTTTATGTATGTATACAGGGTGTCCGAAAAGTCTTTGAATGGGCAAATACCTTTGCCTTTTGTACAAATAGTAACTCAATTGTCGGATTTAAAGCAAATCGTAGGTATATATTTGCATTTCTATGTGTACGGATTTATATGCTTGTATACAGGGTGTTCGAAAAGCCTTAGTATGGGTAAATACTTCTACTAGTACCAAGATAAACTTAACTAATTAGGATTTTAAGGAAATCGGCTATACTCCTATTTAAACGTGTGAGTGTTAGTGTGAATGTATACAGGGTGTCCAAAAAGTCTTGGAATGGGTAAATACTCCTATTAGTACTTAGATAAACTTTATTAGGTCGAATTTCAAGCAAATCGAATATATTTGTATTACTATGTGTTTATGCTTGTACGTGTGTATACAGGGTGTCCGAAAAGTCTTATTATTTGCAACTCCTTTTATTACGACCAAAATAAACTTAATTAAGGCGGATTTCAAGAAAATTGTCTATATTTGTATTACTATGTGTTTATGCTTGTACGTGTGTATACAGGGTGTCCGAAAAGTCTTCTTATTTGCAACTCCTTTTATTAGGACCAAAATAAACTTAATTAAGGCGGATTTCAAGAAAATCGTCTATATTTGTATTACTATGTGTTTATGATTGTACGTGTGTATACAGGGTGTCCGAAAAGTCTTATTATTTGCAACTCCTTTTATTAGGACCTAAATAAACTTAATTAAGGCGGATTTCAAGAAAATCGTCTATATTTGTATTACTATGTGTTTATGCTTGTACGTGTGTATACAGGGTGTCCGAAAAGTCTTAGCATTTGCAACTCCTTTTAATACGACCACAATAAACGTAATTAAGGCGGATTTCAAGAAAATCGTCTATATTCCTATTTAAACGTGTGAGTGTTAGATTGAATGTATACAGGGTGTCTAAAAAGTCTTGGAATGGGCAAATACTCCTATTAGTACTTAGATAAACTTTATTAGGTCGAATTTCAAGCAAATCGAATATATTTGTATTAATATGTGTTTATGTTTCAATGTATGTATACAGGGTGTCCGAAAAGTATTTTTGTTGGCAAAAAGAGTTTCTACGTGTAGGTGTTTGTATGTATGTAGCGATGGGGTTACGAAGGGCGGTCTATTCTCCATCATCAGTCCGAAGGAGTGTGATATCTTCCTTAATACATGGCCTAGCAACACGACATTTTCAGGGCATGACAATGTTTTATATTACCGACCTTATAGAGCCCCCTCGGGGGGCGATTAGGCGGTCTACCCGTACTAGTTATAGACCGCCTTTCAGGCTCGGTCTATATACCGAGCCCTTGGTCAGAAAATGTGTGTGCGTATGTGCGTGCGTGCGTGCGTGCGTATGTTGTCCGTTTCGACATTTTCACTTTTTCAATTTTTTTTCTCGAAAATGGTTAGAGTGGCGGCAACCAAATTTTCTGGGTTAATAGAGGGATAGTGCGGCTAGCTTCGGTAAAAAATTCAGTTATACAGGGTGTTCCGTTTCGGAGCTATTAAACGTCAAAGTCGAAATTTCAGCGATTTTCGTTGCAATCGATTACAGGTCGCAAAAGTGAATTAAATCAATTTAAATTTTTGGAGGTTGTGGAGGACCGGGAGCTTCAGAACCCTATTGAAACTGGCGGTATTCGGAAAATGGGAAGCAATTTTTTTGAATTTTTTTATGTCGAAAAATGCTGTTTGTAGACCCCACTTTGGCACCGAATAAGTCGAAACCGGAACATCGGACAGAAAAACGTATTTGAACTTAAAACTAAAGAATCTCAAATACTTTCTTTTTGCAATACATTTACCTATACCTAAAACGACTGGAAATTGGAAAAATTTGGGAAAAAGTGGAAATTACGATTTTTCATGCAAATTTTTGACGGTTTTGAATTTTTTGGGGGGTCAAAATGGATCCAAATCGAAATTCCATGTGCCCTATCGGAAAGAGCTCGCCGAAATACGTTGGAAACGTATTTTTTAGTTCTTTTATTTCTAATAGGAAAGGAGCAATTGATAATTAAATTTCGATTTTTTACGATTTTTTTTCATGACATCTCTACATTTGAATCACTCTGTATCTTTTCCTATCTAATTTCTTCTAACTTTTTCAACTCTATCCGTTGGGGATATAATCAGGCTTTAAAACAAATCCCGAATGGGTGATCCAGCGCCGCATTTAGGGGGTAAAAACTCATTTTTTCGGTTTTTTTCAACCAAAAGTCATCTTTAAAAGGCATTATTATATATTATTTCTCTTATTTAACGATTCTTTTTTGGTTTATTTTCTTCCCTGATCATCTAAGAACACTCCTAATCAATTAAAACTCCATATTTTTTCGTTAAAGTTATAAATAAATACCTTTTTTTGCATCGCTGCAGGAAAAATTTTAAAAAGTGCATATATAAAAGCCGTGCCTTGACAAAACAATTGAACGGACCCTCTTTACATCGAAATTAAAATATGACCTGTCAAAATGTCATGAAAATAACAGTTTTCGTAGCGATATTGGAAGCTTCCTGAACCGATTTCGGCTTGAAATATACATGGCAAAGGTAAAATGGTCTTTATATTTTTAATAGCGGTACATTTCATTGGACGATTTGAGCATTAAATACCAATTTCATTAATTTTGCTGAGGTCCTGCAAAGGCATTTAAAAATCAATTTCTATACGGGGAAATTTATTCATTTAATTATAATGTATGAAATGTCACAATTTGGCTAAAATGTCAGCATTTTGATGCGTGATTGGAAGGAGTCCGGACCAACTTCGGCCTCGAATTTACCGGGCAATGCATTTAGGGACCTTATACTTTCGGTAGAAAGACATTTCATTTCATATTATACCGATTAAATACCATTTTAATCGATTTTCCTATGACGCTACAAAGCATCATTGAAGATTCTAATATGAAGCTCAGTGGCATCGAAAAAATCCCAAAATATGCATTTTATTTTCTAACCATGAGCGTGTATACTTTTGGGGCAATATATTAATTATTATTGAATAATTTTAATTTAATTTTAGGGAAATGACTTGATTCGGATCGTTTTAAAGTAACCAGAACGATTCTAAAATACATTTTATACCTTCCGGCATGTGCATGATTGTATATATGTCTACAGGGTGTCCGAAAAGTCTTTGTATGCGCAAATATCTTTGTCATTAGAGCGAAGAAAAACTTAAATGAGTCTTATTTCAAGGAAATCGTAAATTTTTCATTCCTTTGTGTGGTTGTTTATATGTTGGTACACACAACAGAATGTCCAAAAAGTCTTTGTATGGGGAAATATCTTTGCCAAATTTAATTTTAGGGAAATGAATTGACTCCCTTTTAAAGTAACCTGAACGATTCGAAAGTACATTTTATACCTTTCGGCATGTGGGTGATTCTGTATATGCCTACAGGGTGTCCGAAAACCCTTTATATGCGCAAATAACTTTGTCATAAGTACGAAGATAAAATTAATAGGGTCGGTTTTCAAGAAAATCGAAAATATTTAAATTACCATGTGTCGTGTTGTGTTGTGTTTTTATGTATGTATACAGGGTGTCCGAAAAGTCTTTGAATGGGCAAATACCTTTGCCTTTCGTACAAATAGTAACTCGATGGTCGGATTTAAAGCAAATCGTAGGTATATATTTGCATTTCTATGTGTACGGATTTATATGTTTGTATACAGGGTGTTGGAAAAGTCTTAGTTTGGAATGGGCAAATACTCCTATTAGTACTTAGCATTATTAGGTCGAATTTCAAGTAAATCGAATATATTTGTATTAATATGTGTTTATGCTTGTACGTGTGTATACAGGGTGTCCGAAAAGTCTTATTATTTGCAACTCCTTTTATTAGGACCAAAATAAACTTAATTAAGGCGGATTTCAAGAAAATTGTCTATATTTGTATTACTATGTGTTTATGCTTGTGCGTGTGTATACAGGGTGTCCGAAAAGTCTTATTATTTGCAACTCCTTTTATTAGGACCAAAATAAACTTAATTAAGGCGGATTTCAAGAAAATCGTCTATATTTTTATTACTATGTGTTTATGATTGTACGTGTGTATACAGGGTGTCCGAAAAGTCTTAGTATTTGCAACTCATTTTAATACGACCAAAATAAACGTAATTAAGGCGGATTTCAAGAAAATCGTCTATATTCCTATTTAAACGTGTGAGTGTTAGATTGAATGTATACAGGGTGTCCAAAAATTCTTGGAATGGGCAAATACTCCTATTAGTACTTAGCATTATTAGGTCGAATTTCAAGTAAATCGAATATATTTGTATTAATATGTGTTTATGCTTGTACGTGTGTATACAGGGTGTCCGAAAAGTCTTATTATTTGCAACTCCTTTTATTAGGACCAAAATAAACTTAATTAAGGCGGATTTCAAGAAAATTGTCTATATTTATATTACTATGTGTTTATGCTTGTGCGTGTGTATACAGGGTGTCCGAAAAGTCTTATTATTTGCAACTCCTTTTATTAGGACCAAAATAAACTTAATTAAGGCGGATTTCAAGAAAATTGTCTATATTTGTATTACTATGTGTTTATGCTTGTGCGTGTGTATACAGGGTGTCCGAAAAGTCTTATTATTTGCAACTCCTTTTATTAGGACCTAAATAAACTTAATTAAGGCGGATTTCAAGAAAATCGTCTATATTTGTATTACTATGTGTTTATGCTTGTACGTGTGTATACAGGGTGTCCGAAAAGTCTTAGTATTTGCAACTCATTTTAATACGACCAAAATAAACGTAATTAAGGCGGATTTCAAGAAAATCGTCTATATTCCTATTTAAACGTGTGAGTGTTAGATTGAATGTATACAGGGTGTCCAAAAATTCTTGGAATGGGCAAATACTCCTATTAGTACTTAGATAAACTTTATTAGGTCGAATTTCAAGCAAATCAAATATATTTGTATTAATATGTGTTTATGTTTGTATATATGTATACAGGGTGTCCGAAAAGTATTTTTGTTGGCAAAAATAGTTTCTACGTGTAGGTGTTTGTATGTATGTAGCGATGGGGTCACGAAGGGCGGTCTATTCTCCATCATCAGTCCGAAGGAGTGTGATATCTTCCTAAATACATGGCATAGAAACACGAAATTTTCAGGGCATGACAATGATGATATTACCGACCTTATAGAGCCCCCTCGGGGGGCGATTAGGCGGTCTACCCGTACTAGTTATAGACCGCCTTTCAGGCTCGGTCTATATACCGAGCCCTTGGTCAGAAAATGTGTGTATGTTGTCGTCCGTTTCGACATTTTCACCTTTTCAATTTTTTTTCTCGAAAACGGTTATAGAGGCGGCAACCAAATTTTCTGGGTTAATAGAGGGATAGTGCGGCTAGCTTCGGTAAAAAATTCAGTTATACAGGGTGTTCCGTTTCGGAGTTATTAAACGCCAAAGTCGAAATTTCAGCGATTTCCGTTGACATCGATTACAGGTCGCAAAAGTGAATTAAATCGATTTAAATTTTTGGAGGTTGTGGAGGACCGGGGTGTTCCGAACCCTATTGAAACTGGCGGTATTCGGAAAATGGGAAGTAATTTTTTTGAATTTTTTTATGTCGAAAAATGCCCTTTGTAGACCCCAATTTGGCACCGAATAAGTCGAAACCGGAACATCGGACAGAAAAACGTATTTGGACTTAAAACTAAAGAATCTCAAATACTTTCTTTTTGCAATACATTTACCTATACCTAAAACGACTGGAAATTGGAAAAATTTGGGAAAAAGTGGAAATTACGAATTTTCATGCAAATTTTTGACGGTTTTGAATTTTTTGGGGGGTCAAAATGCATCCAAATCGAAATTCCATGTGCCCTATCGGAAAGAGCTCGCCGAAATACGTTAGAAACGTATTTTTTAGTTCTTTTATTTCTAATAGGAAAGGAGAAATCGATAATTAAATTTCGATTTTTTACGATTTTTTTTCATGACATCTCTACATTTGAATCACTCTGTATCTTTTCCTATCTAATTTCTTCTAACTTTTTCAACGCTATCCGTTGGGGATATAATCAGGCTTTAAAATGAATCCCGAATGGGTGATCCAGGGCCTGATTTAGGGGGTAAAAACTCATTTTTTCTGTTTTTTTCCATCAAAATTCATATTTAAAAGGCATTATTATATATTATTTCTCTTATTTAACGATTCTTTTTTGGTTTATTTTCTTCCCTGATCATCTAAGAACACTCCTAACTAATTAAAACTCCATATTTTTTCGTTAAAGTTATAAATAAATACCTTTTTTTGCATCGCTGCAGGAAAAATTTTAAAAAGTGCATATATAAAAGCCGTGCCTTGACAAAACAATTGAACGGACCCTCTTTACATCGAAATTAAAATATGACCTGTCAAAATGTCATGAAAATAACAGTTTTTGTAGCGATATTGGAAGCTTCCTGGACCGATTTCGGCTTGAAATATACATGGCAAAGGTAAAATGGACTTTATATTTTTAATAGCGGTACATTTCATTGGACGATTTGAGCATTAAATACCAATTTCATTAATTTTGCTGAGGTCCTGCAAAGGCATTTAAAAATCAATTTCTATACGGGGAAATTTATTCATTTAATTATAATGTATGAAATGTCACAATTTGGCTAAAATGTCAGCATTTTGATGCGAGATTGGAAGGAGTCCGGACCAACTTCGGCCTCGAATTTACCGGGCAATGCATTTAGGGACCTTATACTTTCGGTAGAAAGACATTTCATTTCATATTATACCGATTAAATACCATTTTAATCGATTTTCCTATGACGCTACAAAGCATCATTGAAGATTCTAATATGAAGCTCAGTGGCATCGAAAAAATCCCAAAATATGTATTTTATTTTCTATCCATGAGCGTGTATACTTTTGGGGCAATATATTAATTATTATTGAATAATTTTAATTTAATTTTAGGGAAATGAGTTGATTCGGATCGTTTTAAAGTAACCAGAACGATTCTAAAATACATTTTATACCTTCCGGCATGTGCATGATTGTATATATGTCTACAGGGTGTCCGAAAAGTCTTTGTATGCGCAAATATCTTTGTCATTAGAGCGAAGAAAAACTTAAATGAGTCTTATTTCAAGGAAATCGTAAATTTTTCATTCCTTTGTGTGGTTGTTTATATGTTGGTACACAACAGAATGTCCAAAAAGTCTTTGTATGGGGAAATATCTTTGCCAAATTTAATTTTAGGGAAATGAATTGACTCCCTTTTAAAGTAACCTGAACGATTCGAAAGTACATTTTATACCTTTCGGCATGTGGGTGATTCTGTATATGCCTACAGGGTGTCCGAAAAGTCTTTATATGCGCAAATAACTTTGTCATAAGTACGAAGATAAAATTAATAGGGTCGGTTTTCAAGAAAATCGAAAATATTTAAATTACCATGTGTCGTGTTGTGTTGTGTTTTTATGTATGTATACAGGGTGTCCGAAAAGTCTTTGAATGGGCAAATACCTTTGCCTTTCGTACAAATAGTAACTCGATGGTCGGATTTAAAGCAAATCGTAGGTATATATTTGCATTTCTATGTGTACGGATTTATATGTTTGTATACAGGGTGTTGGAAAAGTCTTAGTTTGGAATGGGCAAATACTCCTATTAGTACTTAGCATTATTAGGTCGATTTTCAAGTAAATCGAATATATTTGTATTAATATGTGTTTATGCTTGTACGTGTGTATACAGGGTGTCCGAAAAGTCTTATTATTTGCAACTCCTTTTATTAGGACCAAAATAAACTTAATTAAGGCGGATTTCAAGAAAATTGTCTATATTTGTATTACTATGTGTTTATGCTTGTGCGTGTGTATACAGGGTGTCCGAAAAGTCTTATTATTTGCAACTCCTTTTATTAGGACCAAAATAAACTTAATTAAGGCGGATTTCAAGAAAATCGTCTATATTTGTATTACTATGTGTTTATGATTGTACGTGTGTATACAGGGTGCAACTCCTTTTATTAGGACCTAAATAAACTTAATTAAGGCGGATTTCAAGAAAATCGTCTATATTTGTATTACTATGTGTTTATGCTTGTACGTGTGTATACAGGGTGTCCGAAAAGTCTTAGTATTTGCAACTCATTTTAATACGACCAAAATAAACGTAATTAAGGCGGATTTCAAGAAAATCGTCTATATTCCTATTTAAACGTGTGAGTGTTAGATTGAATGTATACAGGGCGTCCAAAAATTCTTGGAATGGGCAAATACTCCTATTAGTACTTAGCATTATTAGGTCGAATTTCAAGTAAATCGAATATATTTGTATTAATATGTGTTTATGCTTGTACGTGTGTATACAGGGTGTCCGAAAAGTCTTATTATTTGCAACTCCTTTTATTAGGACCAAAATAAACTTAATTAAGGCGGATTTCAAGAAAATCGTCTATATTTGTATTACTATGTGTTTATGATTGTACGTGTGTATACAGGGTGCAACTCCTTTTATTAGGACCTAAATAAACTTAATTAAGGCGGATTTCAAGAAAATCGTCTATATTTGTATTACTATGTGTTTATGATTGTACGTGTGTATACAGTGTGTCCGAAAAGTCTTAGTATTTGCAACTCATTTTAATACGACCAAAATAAACGTAATTAAGGCGGATTTCAAGAAAATCGTCTATATTCCTATTTAAACGTGTGAGTGTTAGATTGAATGTATACAGGGTGTCCAAAAATTCTTGGAATGGGCAAATACTCCTATTAGTACTTAGATAAACTTTATTAGGTCGAATTTCAAGCAAATCAAATATATTTGTATTAATATGTGTTTATGTTTGTATGTATGTATACAGGGTGTCCGAAAAGTATTTTTGTTGGCAAAAATAGTTTCTACGTGTAGGTGTTTGTATGTATGTAGCGATGGGGTCACGAAGGGCGGTCTATTCTCCATCATCAGTCCGAAGGAGTGTGATATCTTCCTTAATACTTGGCCTAGAAACACGAAATTTTCAGGGCATGACAATGATGATATTACCGACCTTATAGAGCCCCCTCGGGAGGCGATTAGGCGGTCTATGCAATCTAGTTATTATTAGTTCCATGATAGTTCTTTAAGAAATTAAAAATATACCTTGCTCCGCGGAAGATGCACATGGAAAATATTGCGAATAATTTTTAGTTTTGGAGAACACCTGATTACAGTGTATTTTTGTCGATATTTGCCTTAGTGGCCCCCTCTAAATAGTTTTTTTTTAGGAAATAACAAAAAATATACCTTCAATCACGCACACGGAACAGGGCTGCGAAAATGTTTTTGGTGTTGGAGAAGATGGGCGCGTTCTTTTTTACACCAGAAATTCACCTGGTGGAACCGTAATGCAACCAGACTTTCAACAGACCGTTCTTTTATTTGTGATGGATGTATGATGCGAATTAATGCCCCATCAAAACGCGTTCTTAAATATTGGATTTCCGACTGATTACACCTGATGCAACCAGCCTTTCATGATATACAGAATGTCGTTTTTCTGGTTTATGTGTTTGATGGATATTAGATTTAAAAATTCATAATAAAATGAATCTATGAGAGTCTCTTGATGTAAATTTTGTTTGTAACAATGTTACATACATTAAAAATGAGCCCAGCTGAAAAAGTACAGGTTATGTTTACAACCAGAAACCAAAAAATCCAACAACTCGTTCTTAAATTACTTCTACGATGAGTGCACCGTAAATACACCAGCGTTGGGCTTTTGATGCTTGCTGAATGTACTAGAATTGTACATACAATTGTACTAGATTGTAATAGATTGAAATCCGTGGCGTGTCCTCACTCCCATTGACAATTTTTGACCACCTGATTAGTAATACATCATTTTTTGGATGAACAAATAGCTTTACTAAATACGTTTAATTATAATTAACAAAAAATGATTCTTTCATATGACATAATCAACAAAAAATCGAAACATGAATAGTATAACATAAATCAATAATTAAACATTATAAGTAGACTTACAAACAAAACATTCTTAACAGGACGAATTTGGAACGATTTAGAATTTAGCATGGGCGTGCGGTGAAATTTCAAAGTTGTATATCTCTGTTCCTACTTACAGGAACCTCACCAAATTCAGAGGTTTTAATAGTGAGCCCACTGGGAATGTTTTGGTAAAGAAAAAAAACATTTTGTAATTTGCGAAAAAAGTTGAATTTTTGCATTGCTTCCACTTGGAAAAAAATGAACACGTTTAGGTATGTTATTTATTATTTTTTCTAAACTAATTTTACATCATTTTACCGACAATTTTTAAATTTTAAGAGAAAAAAATGTGTTAGTAGAAAGTTATAGTCAATCGATTTTTTTTAAATTTCCTATATTTTAGGTTTCAAAAAATGCAAATGACCATAACTTTCTACAAACACATTTTTTTCTCTTAAAATTTAAAAATTGTCGATAAAATGATGTAAAATTTGTTTAGAAAAAATAATAAATAACATACCTAAACGTGTTCATTTTTTTCCAAGTGGAAGCAATGCAAAAATTCAACTTTTTTCGCAAATTACAAAATGTTTTTTTGTCTTTACCAAAACATTCCCAGTGGACTCGCTATAAAAACTCCTACATTTGGTGCGGTTCCTGTAAGTAGGAACAGAGATATACAACTTTGAAATTTCACCGCATGCCCATGGAATTTAGACATCATACGTTCCTCGATTAGTCTAATGTAAAGTATTAAAAAGAGAAGAATAGCAATAGTTTGACATGTCTATTATCCGCTATACGCGCCACAGTTTGGTCATGGGAATCCCAAGCGTAATAAGAAAATTACAAACCTACCGTCAATGGCTGTCTCCTTCTCTTACATTACTTTTATTTAGAGAATGCGCTACTCCGTTGTCGGTTAGCCAGAAGTCGGACACGAGGCACGACACCACATTGAGTTCAACGTTGTGCATGAAGTTGAGAATGTACTAGATTAGTGGGGTTTTTGGTAATGTAGTAATAGGGTAATATTGAATGTTAAATTGTAATAGATCTAGTACAATTGTAATAGCAAGCACAACGCTGAAATACACCAAACAGTGACGTCATAAGCATCAAGCTTCTACCATAAATCCATTAGATGAAATCTGATCCACCAAAAAATCCTGCAGCCGAACTCTGTAACAAAAAAAGCGACGATGATCGCTTTCCACCAAAGAAAATAAAACGGTATGAGAAAAGACGGAGCAGTATATTTCCGTTGCAACACTGTTTATTGACAAAACAGCTAACCTCTTTACCGACTGAGAAAACTTGGCGCGGGAACCGCATTCAGAAATTTTTACAAATTTGACTGGGTTTCCAGCGCCAAGTCTTCTCAGTCGGTAAAAAGGTTAGCTGTTTTGTCAATAAACAGTGTTGCAACGGAAATAAACTGTTCCGCCTTTTCTCATACCGTTTTATTTTCTTTGGTGGAAAGCGATCATCGTCGCTTTTTTTGTTATAGAGTTCTGCTGCTGGTGTAAAATAACGCGCCCGATCAGTAGTGGGACTCCGCCAAGATCTTGGGACTCCGCGAGGTCGTAGAATTCTATTTGTAGAGACGAAGCGATATTTTCTCGCTCTATTTTACATTCGCTTTCGAATGATCGGCAAACTTTCACCACGCGGAGTAGGGGCCCTGATTACCGTATATTATTGTCAATTTCTGCCTTTGTGGCTCGTGGCTCCCTCTAAGTAGTTTTTAACGAATACAAAATATATCTGGCACTGTCTGGCACTGCAAAAGTTGCTCTTCTTTCATGCACACGGGAGAAAACTGTAGACAAATGGTTTTGGAGAAGACCTAATTACATTAGGAGCGGTTAAATCCGTAGATATTATCCGCGACGTTGTCAAATGTCCTGTTGACTTGTCATTTATTGTTGGTTGTTGGTTGCTGAAAAGCAAAAGGTCACAGAAAAACTTCGAACAGAACAGACACTTCATTTGATGGCGGAAATTTTTTAAATTCAAACATCATTCTAAACTAATATTTCTGTTATTAACCACACAGGGCAATTGTTCAGTTAAAAAAAACCTTATAGGTGTGGCGGCTGGTATAACAAATATAAACTAGGTGAATAACCCTTGATAAATAAAAGAATATTACTCCTTTAAATTACATTAGATAAAAAATTTATTAGATTAATAACAAAGTGAAAACTAATAATTAGAGAATAACGTATTAGTGACTAAATTATTTAAAGAAAATTGTAAATAAAATAGTGATTCATATTATGACTAGCCGCCGCTGAGATATACATAGGTATATTATCACCAAATAATTTGTTAGGGACATTAAAAAAAGAAAAATTAAACAAATTATATATTTTTCAACTTATTTCTATGCAACTATTCCATTAAAATTAATGAAGTAAGTAGGTAATTTATTTAGCAAGATATAAATACTTTTTTTTTGTTTACAATTTGACATATAATTTATAATGATAATAATAATAAAGGCTTTATTTGCATACCAACTTGTACAGCTTATACAAAATTACATTCTTTTTGCATCATCATAAAAGAGGCACAAAACAAGGTCACAGACCTGCCAGACAGTACTTACATTAAAAGGGATAACAGACTCTTTAACAGAAATTACACATTTACAATAAAGACGGCATGACTATTCTAGTTTACACAATGTATGTTTCAAAGAATTCTTCCAGGTCCTATGGACTTATTGATAGTAAAATTATCTTAGTTTCAAACATAAACCTATTGAAAGGCAAGTGCTTAATTCTATCAGGAAGGTGATTAAAACATTTAACAGCAGATACAGCGCACACCCCCTCCGCGTGAGAGTAAGTCTATGACCTGGACCTGGTATTACAATCTTATTGTTTCTAAATCTTGTACCATGACTGTATACACTTTCATATGATAAAGTGGTTCAGGTGACTTCGCGCATGCAGAAGACACCAATGTATGTATAATGCTGGTACTGTCATGATACCGAGTTTTCTGAAATGTTATGTGAGAACTCAGACCTCTCAAGTAGTGTCTTCATAATATACTGACTATTACTCGTAGGGCCCTTTTTAGTTGTTTACAAATAATTTGCCATTTGCTGAGTTTCCCCACAGCAGAATTGCATAAGTTAATTGGCTTCGGAAGAGACCCATAATATAACCATGCTTCATAATTTGGAGCGTAGGGTACTGTTTTATTTTACGAAGTAGATATAATATGACGCTTGATAGTTTGGAACTAAGCTATATGGTTTTTAAAGGATAGCCCTGTATCCATGTGTAGGCCTAAAAATTTGGCAGTATTGCCTTGTGTATTCTTTCTTAATGAGAAATTTAAAGTGGTAGTTTTTTCAGGATTAAAAAATATGGAATTGGCTTGAAACCAGGCTTGCGATTTATTTAAACTTAGGCTAATTATACTTTGAGAAAGTTGTTGATTTTTGCGCTGTGTAAAGAGCAGTATCATCAGCATATTGTATTACTCTTACATTGATATACTCTGATGATAAGGAAAATCACTGGTATATATTATAAAAAGTAGGGGGCCCAGTATTAAGCCCTGAGGTACACCTGTATAGACTGGTAGACTAGATGACCAAGCACCCTCACACTCCACCAGCTGCTTTCTGGATGTTAAATACGATTTTAAAAATTGAAGTGCGTTTCCTCTCACTCCATGCGGACCAATTTTACCGAGTAAAGTTTCTTGACATACACAGTCAAAGGCCTTTAAGAGATCACAGAAAGGAGCTGCTACTGTTTACCACTCTCAAAAGCCCCCACTACATCCATCACAAACTCCACCAGTGCACCAGTGGTCGAGAG
Organism: Philopedon plagiatum; assembly: GCA_963971165.1. Lineage (NCBI taxonomy): Eukaryota > Metazoa > Arthropoda > Insecta > Coleoptera > Curculionidae > Philopedon > Philopedon plagiatum. The sequence continues at coordinate 61,646,758 of OZ020193.1, forward strand.
ATCCTTTATGTATCCAAATTGAGTTTTATTTATAAGCTGTTTTTTATTTGCAAAGCTAACTAGTCTACATGAATAAGCCATCTGTATTAGCTTTGATATGGTATTAACATGAGAATTATCAAATTACTATCAATATGTTTTCTACTTTTTATAAAAATGTGGTCAATACAAGTACTGCTCAAAAATAATTTTTCCAAGCATTTATTATTAAACTGTTCAAAACTATAAGAAATCATATTCTTTTCTTCCATCTTATGAAAATTTTTTTGGTGTCTAAACAGATTTCCCCGAGTTGAAAAGGTTTTGGAACAAAATTTACAAACTAGGGACATTTCTGGTTTTTGGCAAAGCTAGATAGTTGTAGCAATGAAAATAGAAGTCAAGACTTTCACTTAACTTGAACGATTTGTTAAAGGGAAAAAAATTCAAACTGCAAAGCGTCAAAAAAACGAAATAACAGAAATATGTTTTGAGGTTATGTCAGTACGCTTGCATCTTGCATCATCCGTCAAACACAATCTGAAATCTGACAACAGCGCGGATAACATCTACGGATCTAGCCGCTCCTATTACATTGTATTTTTGTCGATTTTTGCGTATGTTAGGCGCCGCGGACAGTTCCCTTCTTTCATGTAAAAGTGAAGAAACTGCGAAAAATGTTTGGTTTTGGAGAGGTCCTGCTTTTATTTTTTGTTTCAGGCCGTCTCGAGGCAAAATTTACATGTATTTTTAAATTCTACCCTTACATACTAAACAACTAAAAACAAAAAATATGAAATTTTAAATTGCTCCTACGCCACTTTTAGTTCAATCTCCAGGATAGGTGGTGGCGCTATAATTTGACTTTTGATTGTTTCAAATGTCATTCCGTGTTGCCCAAAAATCATCCTTGTTTGTATTCTTCCTGCATTGTTGGTCGTTGTTGCCTTGTTGCCTGTGTGGTTGTTGCTGTAGGTTTGTTGTAAATATTTTTTTTGTGTTCTGTTTTAAATACGGACTGCCGAAGGAGAACAGTTTTTGGTTTATAATTTAACGAAGAATGAGCCACGGCTTTAATTAAGATAAGGAAAACATGGATTCAACACTAAAGAAAGCAAGTACTGAAGCTGAGAATACCAGTCACAACAGAAAAAAGGTATCAACACCTCTCATCATTGTCAAAGAGGAAGAAATCGAAAGATATCGTGTGGCAGAAGTAAAACAGGAACCCCCAGATCTAACAGAGGCTGCTATTATGGAAAACAGTATTCCAATAATTAAAACAGAGTCGGAATTGAATCTCTTTAAAATTGAACAAGTTCCAAGCGATACACTGGAAAGGCTTCATGTTATTAAGAAAAACGGAGAATGTGGGGACGTTTCAGATATAATTTCGGAAACCACTTTATGTGGGTAAGCTGTTTATTTTCTGTTGAAATCGTTAAAAAAATACATAAGTACTCAACTGAAATTTTAGGATTTTTACATTTTATTTATTTGTCTGAAAGTTCAAGGGTAATGGAGGTTTTAAATTTAAGTATATATTTCTATTTTTTGTAACTCTAAACATAAAGGCACGAGGAACTAAATCTGATATTATTTGGAAAAATTTTAATTTCTCGGCAGTTTATGATTCGGCTTCATTTTAATCAACTCTATCACTTATGTTTACCGAGATACCAATTCTAAAGTATTGAATCTGTAGCTCCCTGTATGGGAATTTGTTTATATTTTATTGTATTGGTATTTATTTTATATTCATAGTTGTATCATGAATTTTTTTATACTGTAAAATGTCTGTCACACCTATGGATGAGAAAGGTGTTTTACTGAACAGGCATTGTCAGTATTTTGGTATTTTGTTTGTAATTTCAAATAGCTTCATTAAATGAACCTACTTCGCTTAATTTGAAATTTAGAAGTGGAAAGTGGAGAAGCCTTGGATGTAGCAATTTTCTGAAGTATGTTAATTTGTATTTCAGTTAGGCATTTGACCACACGCAACTAAGCCTGTTCAGTGAAATAGACATTTTCAGTATAGTACAGGGCCCACCAAAAACTTTCCACCCAGGATTTCTCCTTTTTGACATAATAAACAGAAAAACACTCAGACATGTCAATTCTAGTTTTAAGGAGGACATATTATTTTGCTGTAATCCGAGATGTAATCATTCCTTAGTTTTCAATCCTTAAGTGGGAACTGATATTACTATATGGATATTGATTACCTGATATTAATATATTTATTTTATTTGCCATCAAAAAAGAAGTAAGATGTGAACAATTAGAAGATAAAAATATAGAGAATATCTACCCAGAGTTTGTTAGGCTGTTAACTTGACTGCAGGTTAACATTTTTTGAACACCGGCGTCGGCGTCGTCAGTTTTTCTTCCATAAACAGATCCATCTGTGCACCATCCATGTGTTTTCAGCATTGTTATTTGGTCCTCGTTCAGGGATATTTTGGATTGATTATTTGATGTGATGCCGCACGTCACAGTATCAAGTGCACCTGATTTTCGTTCTTGGAGTACTCTATCTCTGATAGTTCTGATAGCGAAAGTAACCACTACTGTTTTTTTCTCTTCTTGACTTGTTCAGGAATTTTGATTCTTCAGCGACTCAATATTTTTTTTACATTTTTCTTGATATTTTGATCTGTTAATTCTACTCTTATAATATTATTCGATCGTTCTTCATTTTCTGTTTTGTTTGTTGAGCTTTTAATTTGGGTGATTTCTTGTTCCAAATCTGTTACTTTGGTTTTTAAGGAAACATGTTCTTTTCTTAGTTTTTTATTTTCTTCATTTATCTTAAGGTTATCTTTTAAGTTTTCAATCTCCCATTAAAAGAGACATTAAAAACAAGGAATGACTGAACAAGCTCATTAGGCTCAGTGATAAATAACTAAAAATATTACTCTCTTTTAATAATCTAATGCATTACCAATATTACTATTAAGGGTTCCTATTATGCTTTAAAATTGCGCCGATTTCAAAGTGTAGAACTTTGGTGTTGTTTAGAAAATTGTTAAATTGTTGTATTTTCAAGATACGAGTACATTGAAATTTTTGTAGATCTCAAGTGCCAATAAAAATCGAACCTGAGGAAACTGGAAATTATGTTGTCTATCAGGAGTGGAAATTAAAAAATGAAGAAGTGGACATCAAGGAGGAAGGATTAACTCGAAACGCCATTGGGTAAGTAATTATTTTGCTAATTACGTTTTTTAATGATTATTTTTTTGGAATAGTTTAAGTTTCTATTGTAATTTTATAAAATTGTTTATACAATTTAGTTTATATATCAAATGTATCAACAACATATTAATTGAACAATAAATTGCTTAGTATTAAATGGAACTAACTCCAAAAAACAAAAATGATAAAAAAAGTTAAAAAACTATATAAGAACTAGGTACGATAGTAAATTTAACAAAAAAATATGGTATATTCAAAGTAAAGTTATATGGATTATATATTATAATAATATAATATAATTATAATCCCACCAAAAACATACATGTAAAAAAACAGGCCAAGTCTCGTCAGGACTGTGTGTTTTGTTATCTGAAAAAAATAACTGAAATGTAAAAATTATGCCAAGTTCCTTGCCTGCACCTTATTAGCAGTGTTTTGATAAGTACAGAAAAATATTGTGTGAATTGATAAATTTACAGACCAAACTTGGCAAGTTTTCATTAAAGAACTGAGCAATATTGAGACCCTTGAAAACTTGCCAAGTTTGGTCTGTAAATTTATCAATTCACACAATATTTTTCTGTGATTATCGAAACATTGCTAATAAAGTGTTGGCAAGGAACTTGGCATAATTTTTACATTTCAGTTGTTTTTGTCAGATAGCAAAACACAAGTCCTGACGCGAACTTAGCCTGTTTCTTTACATGTATGTTTTTGGTGGAATTTCATAACTTTTTGTTCAGATACCAAATGGTATTTATTTATTATAAGTACAGTAGACTCCCGATTATCCGAAATCGGGTTATCCGAAATGGCGCTGGTGCGCTTCTTCCAAAGACAGATCTTGCGAATGCACGCGGCTGCGGATTCTTTTGTAAATTATAATTAAATTTTTGATATGTAATAATAATAAATAAATGTTTGCAATAGATAGGTACATAACTGCTTTGTAAAGTTCTAAAAAAATTCTGTACTTAATAGAAAGTACCTACTAGAGGTGTCAATCCCGACTGGTTTTTTGATCCCGGGATTTTCGAGATTTTGTTGTCTAATCCCGGGATTAGTGCGGAAAAAAAATTAAAGGGTTTCAAATATTAGAATTTTTTATTTATTAAGTTTAAATATACAAATATACTAAAAAGCACCTAAACAATTCTAAATACAAAAAATATTATATATAAATTTTACTGATTAAAAAGAAATACCGCAAAAATATTAGAGCTCCAGTGTTTCGTCTTTCAGGCTGAACGTATTTTGTTGCAGAAAACTCCTGCGAAAGAGAAACATCTCTCGGGTTCTATGCTTGTGGGCTGAATGGTTAGTAGGAATTCAAACGGTTTTTGAAGATTATGTCCACGACTGCCATCGTTTGCGACTAAATCAATTTGTTGAGAAAGGATTGCGGACATCCAGGTCTTATTACTGGTTTGCTTTTTTTTTTTATTTATTTATTTATTTATTCAAACAGTACACTACAGAACTTACGTCTAAATGGTACAACACATTATAAATATTAAGAATTAAAATATAAAAGTAAATCTCTCTTTAATACCGAAAGACTTATGGCAAAAATGTCACAATTTAAAAAATGTCTATTATAGTTGTATAACAGCCTCTCGATGAAAGCACTGCGACCGTAGTTAGTTCTATGTGTTTGATTATGAAATAACTGCACCTGCCTGGTTCTCCACAATGGTACGCGAAACAAAACAGCTTCAAGTAAGCCCCTGCAGTCCACTGAACCGTTAAGCAGCTTATGAAGAAAAATCATAAGGGCTCTTTGTCTTCGGTATTGTAAGGATTGAAGACCGCATAAAAGAATTCTAGTTTCATAAGGAATATTATTGTGTGGAAAATTATATTTGAACAGCAGATATTTCGTAAATTTATTTTGAACTCTTTCTAGTCTAGTGATATGATACTGGTAGTAGGGGTTCCATATCATAGAACAATACTCCAATATACTGCGGACCAAGCAGTTGTAAAGAGCAGTCAGCGCCTTGGTATCATAGATATGTCTTGTATGTCGTTTTATAAAACCCAACATCCTAAAACCTTTAAGTATTATACTGTCTATATGCAGGGTGAATGAAAGGCTACTGTCGAAAATCACACCAAGATCGTTAAAATAGGACACCTCTTCCAGGTTAACATTATTAATGGAATAAATCTGATTTTGCGGATTGTTACACTTGAAAAATTTTAAAACCTTACACTTTTTTACGTTAAGCTTCAGGTAGTTACTACTACACCACTCCACAAAACTATTAAGGTCAGCTTGCAAACACATCTCATTAGGTGAGACAGCCGAGTACAACTTTAGATCGTCCGCATACAAAAGAAAGCGAGATTTTTGAAAGCAATGATGGACGTCATTTACAAAAAGAACAAACAAAATAAGTCCGATATGTGACCCTTGAGGGACTCCAGATGTCATGGAAACTTCACAGGATACTGATCCACATACAGTAACGCGCTGACTTCGTAATGTCAAGTATGATGCAATCCATTCCAGGTAAGTTCCACAAACGCCAATATTATAGAGCTTTTTTAGGAGCAGCTTGTGACAAACAGTATCAAATGCCTTTGACAAATCGGTGTAAATGACATCGACTTGGCATCCCGCCTCCACCGAGGAGACCAGAAAGTTATGATAGACAGCCAGATTTGTGGACGTCGATCGGCCTCCAAAAAATCCATGCTGTTCCTCCATTATGTAATTTCTATAAGTATTGAAAAGTTCATCGCTTATAATGGCCTCAAAAATTTTAGGTATAATAGAAAGCAAGGAAATACCGCGATAATTTTCTACGTCACTTTTGTCACCACTTTTAAAAATTGGAATTAAATTGGCATGCTTCCAGATGTCCGGGAAAATGCCACTGTTAAACGATCTTTGAAATAACAAACATAGTGGCATAGCCAGGGATGAACTGCAACCCTTCAACAAAACAGGATGAACTCCATCAGGACCACCACCTTTGGACGTATCCAGACTCTTTAATCTATCAAGAACTTCCTCCACAATAAAATAGTGCGTTGACAGCAGGCTGGCAAACTCAATTTGACATGTATCGCTTATATTTACGTTGTTGTATACAGAATAACATGATTAAAAATGATTGGAGAAGGCATCAGCTATAAGATCAGGATCCGTTAATTCTTGGTTTTGGTATTTCATGACACTCGGCAGACTGGAATCTTTCCTTAGGTTGTTTATAAAACTCCAAAAATGCTTAACATTTTCTGGTATGAGATGTTCAGTTTGTGTTACGTACAACATGTAACACATATCAGTTCTGTACTTAACTTCACGACGTACACTGGAATACGCATCATAATCCGTGCTTTGACCAGACCTTTTAAACTTATTATACAGTTTATTTTTTTGACCAATTAGTTTACGTAACGGCGCATCAAACCATTTTGGATATCTATGATCTTTAATAATTTTTTGTGGAATATACATGTCTATGCCCTGGAATAATCTTTCGTAAAAAATCCTGAGTTTCTGAAGACAAGAAAGACCAATCCAGTTGATTAAAATATTGATTTAGGTTATTATAATCTCCTTGGAAAAACTGATAAACCTTTAGATAGATAGATAGATAGATATACTTATGCTTTATTGTCTAAAAATACATTCACATATATTTTCATTGACAAAGCAGACTTATGACTAGTGAAACTATACTAACTTATCAGATATTAAATAATGAATAATAAAAATACATAAGTTATAATTATTTTAAATTATCGCTAAAATATTCGTCAAGACAGTAATATGCTTTTTTTACCAAAATCTTTTTAACTTCATTTTTAAATTTTCTTGTACCTTTATATTTTTTATTTGGTTTGGTAAGTGATTAAATACTTTTTTGCCTTCGAAAAAAATAGATGATTTAGTTAAAGATGATTTAGGTATGGGTAAAGGAATGTTATATTGAGTTCTTGTCTTACGTTTACTCGAAGAGAAATTGCGACCATTTTTATGCAATAATGTTACAGTTTCTATTAGTGATGTAAGGATACGTATCCAAAAATCCGTTGGATCCGAATATTAAAAGAATCCGGATTATCCGGAACCGGCCGAGAACTTGAATACGGATTCGGAATCAAAATAAATTCGCATCGGGTGGTTACTAATGCAAAGTGCAAAGAGAAAACGGAATCGGAATCGAGTGTAAGCAAACAACACGGTCTGCGATTTGGCATATTTGATATTGTGCTTTCTCTTTCTAATGACATTTCCTAAAAAAAGATGGCATAGTTATCGGGGTAACGGGTATCATATGAGATGAGACCCATTGGTTAAACTAGTCCCGCCTCACCCGAACCGAATTCAAACGAGAACGGCGCGACGCGGTGCCTGCTTATCCCTAAACTTCGACTTCCACTGGTATGATACCGATACCGCATCGACCTACCTAGCCGTGTATCCGGATAGAAAATGTTTTAGTCTGTTGCATGCATACGTATACATGATCTGTAACCGCTTTCGCGCGGGTCAAGAAATGGATTCGTATTCGGATAATGGATACGGATATTAGCTGATTCCGATTCCGTATGATTCGGATATCTAATGAATACGGATATTTACAACACTAGTTTCTATAATAAATAAACACGGTAGAGTCAAAATCTCATATTTTAAAAATAAAGGTTTACAGTGAGACCTCGAATGACTTTTACACATAAATCTTAGAGCCCTTTTTTGTAAAACAAAAACAGACTTAAACAAAATTTTTGAACAGAGTCCCCAAAAGGGAATTCCATATTTTAAACGAGATTCTACAAGTGAATAATAAACTGATTTAGCTGTTTCTGTTCCTAGCTCCTTCGCTACAGTTTTTACTGCAAATGCTCCGCTAGCAATTTTTTTATTTAAATTTTCAATATGATTGGTAAATTTTAAATCTTTATCAATTTATCAATAAATATACCCAAAAATTTTACATTACATTTATTTTCAATATAATTATTTGCTAAACTTAAATTTTTAATTTTTGTGTTAAATGACATAATATTGGTCTTTTTAAAATTAAATACTAATAGATTAGAATCACACCATTCTTTAGTTAAAGATAGATCACTATGACTCATTTTGTATAAGTCATTAGTGTCTTTAGAGTGCCACATAAGAGTGGTATCGTCTGCGAAAATAAAAAGATTTCCATAAATTGGAATATTAGCTAAATCATTGATATATAATAAAAATAAAATTGGTCCCAAAACAGATCCTTGTGGGACACCACAAGAAATTTTTAATTTATTAGACATTTTGTTACAAATTTTTACTTGTTGATATCTATTACTTAAATATGAATGAAACCAGGAATAAGATTTACCCGAAATTCCATAATTTTGCAGTTTTTTTAAAAGTATGTTATGATTAACACAATCAAAAGCTTTAGAGAAGTCACAGAAAACAGCTGTTATCAATTCACTATTATTTAAATTTGAGTACATTTTCTCAATAAATGAAAATATAGCATCATTTGTACACTTAGAATTTTGAAAACCGAACTGATTTTCATTTAGTATATTATATTTTTTTAAGAAATTTGTTAGTCTATTTTTTACTAATTTTTCAATAATTTTGGAAATAGTTGATAAAAGAGAGATGGGACGATAATTTGAAACTGTGTCAGTTCCATCATTTTTATAAACAGGTATAACTATAGCTTTTTTGAGAGAATTAGGAAATATTCCATTAGAAAAACTATTATTAATACATGAAACTAAATAATTTAAAGTATCAAATGGGAGATAATTTAAAACTTTTATTGATATGTTGTCAAAACCATAAGAATCTTTCTTTTTTATTTGATTTATAATTTTTTTTTACTTCAAATACATTAGTAAAATCAATAACAAAATTATCATTTATTTTTTCAGATAAATAACTTAGCGGATCCTTGACTTGTAAAATTTTTTCAGTCAGTTTTTTAGCAACAGAAGTAAAGAAGTCATTAAATTTATTCGGATCAATTTCAATGGTATTCGATTGTTTCTTAGTAGTACCACGCAAGTCATTTATAATTTGCCAGCTTTCCTTAGTTTTATTTACTGTATTATTAAATTTGTTTTTGTAGTATAAATTTTTAGCTTTTTTGATTATTTTTCTGTATATTGTTCTGTATTTAAGAAAATAGTTTATAAAAAATGTATTTAAAGTAAATTTACGTATGTATCGTAAACAGTGAAAATTTTTTGAAGAAATTTTTATTCCATTAGTAATCCATTTCTCTTTAGCTTTAATTTTTAATTTTTTTTAATGGAAAAGTTTTTTCAAAAATATTTATAAGTATAGTATGAAAATTATCGAAATCTTCGTAGCACAGAGTCCAATTAAAATTATCACAGAGGTTGTAAAATTTTTTACAATTATCTTTGCTATATATTCTTCCATACCTAAATCTGTTATTATGTAGTATTAATTGTAATTTAACTGAAAAATATATTGATTCATGATCTGAAAAACCTGTATTAAAAATATCTGAAGAGCAGGTAAGGCCTTTAAAATTGGTACAAACATAATCTAATGTTGTAGAACAATTTTTAGAAATTCTCGTTGGTGTTTGAATATGCATAGACAAATCAAAAGAATTTAATAAATTTTGTAAATACATGGTATCTCGAGAGTCGTTTGCTAGGTAGTTTATATTAAAATCACCTACTAAAATTGTATTTACATTCATAGGCAAACTACTTAAAAAAATTTAAAAATTTTTAAAAAAATTTGATATAGAACATAAAGGTGATCTGTAAATACAAATGAAATATATTTTAAAGGTCTTATTATAAGCCACTGAAAATTCAAGTTCCTTTTCAATTGCCAAGTGATCATAATCTGTGATTTTAAAAAAGTTTAGTTCATCATTAATATCATTTTTTATCATAATGACAGTACCACCATGAATAAACTCTTTTCTACAGAATTTTGATATTACTTTATAATTCTGAATATATAAAATTTCATCTTCATTAAGCCAGTGTTCCGTTAAACATACTAATTTAGGAAATTTTAAGCTTTCTAGTAAAATAAAAAGTTGATCTGTTTTATTTCTTAACGACTGAATATTAAGATAAAGAAGATCTAGTAAAGTATTATTATTAGCGTTTTGACTATTTAGCGAATTTTTGTTATTTTTATCTATTTTTTGATACTTCGAAAATTTTGGCATAGAAGAAAATTTTTTGTAGATAAATTTCTGTTAGGAGATAGAATATCTTTTATGTTACTGTTTATATTATAATTTTCATGTTTATTTGATTTATACAATTTTGGATCTGGGTAGTTTTTTGGAAAAGTATAAATTGAGGGCCAATAGTTGTCTTTTTTTCCCAATAAATTTTCTATCCTTTTTTCAAAATTTTTTTCTATATTATTTACACTATTAATTCTAATTTTTGATAAAAAATATATCATATCTATTTTCATGTTTTTATATTTTAAATTTAATAAGTTTAAGTCAAAGAAAATAATATTACTTTTATTTTCTGTATTCATAGATTTTAGTTTTTTATTGAAATTAAAAACTTCAGAATTAGAAAATTTAGAATTTATATCACATGATGGTTCCATCATTATAATATTTTTGTCAGATATCCAGTTAACAAATTGTAAAAATTTTTGAGAGTTTTCATAATATTTTTTTTTTTTAAATTTAAGTTATTCAAAAAAATTATAATGTGGTCTTCTTTACTAAAATTTCTTCCATAAATAAACATACGATCCAGAATTTCTTCAAATGATAAATCAACATATGACTGACAATTTATATCATAACTGTTTTTTGTAAATTTCTTAAATAACGGACCAAAACCAAATATTTCATTTCCTATCACTAATAACTGCTTCTTTTTTACGATGTTTTTATTGACTTTATAGCTACTTTCATTCATGTTACTTTCATGCTTGATTTCTACGTTATTTTGAAATACTTCACATCCACATATATTTGCAATTGGGCTATCATCTTCCTTTTCATTTTTGTCCTTCTCTTGATTATTTATTTTATTTTCTAAGGTTTTTATTCTTACTTCTAATTTATTTTTAGTGATTTTCATATTTTCCAAAATTTCGTCTTGAATATTAAGTATATTAATACCATCTACTAATTTTAAATATGAAGTTTTATTTACCTTCTTATTCTTCTTATTTATTAAACATCTTTTTTTAGTATAATTGTACCTATATAGTGAAATTCCAATATTTTTTTTCTTATTTACCATACGGTTATCATTCTTTTTTCCAAAGCATCTTCATATTTAAATTGTAAATACCTCAGTTTTTCAGTTAGTTCACCATTTTCACTTTTTAATTTCTCTATTTCATACTTTAAATTTGATATTTCTAAATCTTTCAAAATTTTGTCATTTACCTGTTTGTCATAAATGACTTGTAACATTTTATTTGTCAAAATTTTTTTTAAAAAACGTCAGAAATTTTTTTTATAAATTAAGCAAAACACTTTAAAACTTCTTGAGGCAAACGTTCTCCAATATTCCGTGAAACTACAGCACTCTAACTTTAACTTAATATGTCTCGATACAATTCTCTTCTTGTATATACTTTATAAAAACTTAATAAAATTTGAGTAAAAAGTTATAACTTGTGTATCAATTCAGGTAAATAATAGTTCGGTTTTATTTGTGAGATATGTAATGCAACGGATGTCATAATTTATTTCAAGTGCAGGATGATAAACGTCGATATTTGTTAGAGGAAAAGAACTGGACGAAGCTGAGACCCCCGGAGATGGTTCCGTAAAGACAAGATCCAAAATTCTGTTTAGACTATTTTTCACTCCATTTATTTGCTGAAGTTCCAAGAAGTACATTGAGTCAAGCAGAGTTTCTGCACAAGGCGATGTAAATTTTAGAGGAACTAATGTGTCATCCTCCAGCTCCCATTCAATAGACGGAAGATTGAAATCACCAAAGATTAGAAATTTATAGTTATCGTACCTATTTCTCAGTGATTCACAGGTATCACAAAATGAGGCATAGCATTGAATGCTGGAGTTAGGTGGAAAATAGACACAACCAATGATAAAGTTCGCGTTACCAAATTTTGATTGAATCCAAACAACCTCATAATGGACTTTGGCTGAACTTTCCACTAATGAAGCATAATAAGGTTTTTTAACTGCAACTAGGACGCCTCCACCACGTTGGCTGTTCAGTTCGGCATATCTTCTGTCATAGCGGAAGACAGTGTAACTGTCGTCAAATACCTCAGACGAGTGAATATCGCAATTGAGCCATGTCTCGCACAATCCTACAATTTCAAAATCGCATGATCGGGCATTCCTAAGAAATTCGTCCAACTTGGTCCGAAGCCCTCTAACATTTTGGAAGTAAGCAGTTATATTATCTATGTTCAGTTCATCCGTCTTAGTTCTCAGCCCTCGCACGTTTTGGTAATTCACGCTGAAGGTGTCTAATTGGCGGGGCTGCTCGTCGGTTGAACAAAATTCGAAATCCGTGACGTACAGGCGAGCGGCGACATTCAACAGGAACATCGGGGTCATGATTGAGTTCTGAGTTCCCAGGATGTTCGGTTGGACCAACATCAAGACGGTCCGGTAGGTTACCGGAGTTGATTGGATCGGCGAGTATTTTGGTACAAATGTGCACAATAAGCTTCGTCTTAGCATTGTAGGAGGGGTTGCCATAGTAGTTGAGCTCGCAGTCACTAGAGAAATCGTTGAAGCTGAGAAATTTTGCAGGAGCGTTCGTTCTATCGTGAAGGGACCGCTTAACAACCAGACCTGATTCATAGACAAAGTTGTTGAGAATTGGTCTAGAGGCGGCATAAGGAGGTCCGACGAGAATTAAATTTGTGTGAGCAAAGCAATTAAGGATGTGGTTGACTAAGTTGTTGTTAAGAATCTTTCCCAAGAAAGCATCGTCGTTGCCGTAGAATAGGATAACGTAATTGTTCATGGTGAAGCGCCGGCCAAGGTCAAAATATCGGTCAAAAATATCCTCAAGTCGAAGTCGCTCACCATATTGGCAGTTGATGTCAAATTGAGAGTCGGCGTACCTTCTGAAGAGTGATGCGCAACCAATCACATTGGACCTATTGCCTATAATCAATAGTTGATGAACTTTTCGGGTTGAATCGTTGAAACCGGTAATTGGGTTCCTCGGAGTACCATCAGAAGGACCTGCATGTGCAGTATCAGAGCATTGATTCAGTTCCTCAGCCAGGGACAGAACGTTAGAGGAGTTCGAGGTCTGAGAGCTCTTGTTCAAGAGGATAACCCTGTCTGGTGGGCGACTGCTCGCGTTCACATCAGAAAAAATCGGGAGGTTGGAGTGTATAGTGTTGGAACAGTGATACAATCTGTCCGAGAGTTCGCCGGAGAGTGCCGTGGTCTGGGAACCTCTATCGACCAGAACAGTCGGTTCGGTTTGGGTTTCGGTAGGCTTGCCAGTGTTTGTGAGTACGGTTTGACAAGAAGCGTCTCTCAGATTTGAGAACATGAACATTTCAGTAATGCTTTTTGCACTTTGACGTTGAATGGTTCATTCTCTTTTGCTCTTTGAATTTCTGCAATGGGAATGTCCTCTTCGTCGCTGATTTCTGTTTCACTTTCGTTGTCTGTGTCTAGCCTGATTAATTATTGTGTTTCCAATTTAGATTTAAGAGGGAAATATTTGATGTTTTGAAGCAGTCATCTTGTTCAGAGTATTGAATGTCGGGATTTTTGAGATAACAGAGAATGTCAGAATAAATGGTTCTGCGTTGCTTAATCCTTGTTCTCAATGACTCTTGTAGTTCCGTACTGAGTGGTGTTTTAATTCTGGATAATTCCTTCAACATGAATTTTAAAGCCGCATCTGCTTTACATAATAAATCCATATCGCGACGGTATAGGGTTTCAACTGCAATCTTCATTGGTTGCAGAACTTTTTTTTTTAAATTATATTTTAGGTTTTAAAAATACAAGTGACTATAAATTTTTACTAACACATTTTTTTCTTAAAATTTAAATATTTTAGACAAAATAATGTCAAATTCGTTAAGAAAAAATAATAAATAAAATACCTAAACGCGTTCATTTTTTCCCAGGGGTGGCTCACCAAAAATTCGACTTTTTTCTCGCAAATTACAAAATGTTTTTTTTTTCTTCACCAAATCATTCCCAGTGGGCTTACTATTAAAACTAGTGTTGGGCAAAATCGCATGTTTTTAATAATCGGATCTTTCGTACCTGAATGATATTAAAAATGGGATTATCATTCGAATGATCATTCGAATGATCATTCAAATAACTACTTATAGATTATATATAAAATCGTCGCAATGCAGTTGGTAAGGCAAGGTCGTAGCGTAGGTATGTAGATTCTCAAGACGATGCGAGTGATGTGACGCGAAACACCGATCTTGAACTGAAATGTAGAATATTCAGATTTATCGATTTATTTATTTACCGGCTGCTGCTATGGGAGCATGTATAGCGTGTATGTAGTGCCTTGCATTTTTAATTTTAATATTTTTATAGTACAGTGACGTATTAGAAATTTTATTAGCTAAAGGAATAATAATGCGCCCAGGGTAAAAAAAATCGGTGGTTTGGAACTACTTAAAAAAAAAACGATAATGACAACAAAAGTGCCACGTGTAATCTTTGTAAAAAAAAAATTAAATCTTTTGGCGGTACAACCAACCTAAAACAACATTTGCAAAGAATACATCCCGTTCAGCTTCTGGAAAATGAACCACCAACGGAAGAACAGACTGGTACTGGAGAAAATACTTCCACTTCAAATAATAGTATTCTAGTTAATAATATTAATCATCTGCCATTTGATGCAGTACCGGGACCTTCAGGCGTTGCCTGAAGGTCACGGTACTGCATCAGAACAGGATGGTTCTGAAAAACGACCACGAAAGCAATTAAAACTATTTGGTGCCAAAAAATGTTACGAATTAAGCGAAACAGAAACTCGCAACATTGACAAAAAAGTATTAAAATTAATAACAAATGATTATCAGCCTTTGTCCATAGTTGAAAATAATAGATAAAAATATTTTACTACCTGTTATTTTTGTAAACTTAATACCTATCTACTTCTAAGTTTTTATCACGAATTCCTGTGTATTTGATGCCAAAAATAATGTTCTTGCGTGATATTTTTGTAGAATGTATAATTTTGAAACTTTTAAATGGAGTTTTTTATTTTGTTTATTTTTACAAAAAACAGTTTTCAGGAGGCATTCTGTTTGTTTTTTTCTATTTTTTGAGTTTTATTAGGTTGTACAATTTGAATTCTTGTTTATTAAAATTCGTATTTTTTACTTAGTCCTGACCTGCTTCCTTCATCATACTATATACTAGTGTTGGGAATAATCGAATGAATTAAATAATCGAAATATTAGCTCTCGAATGATTTTAATAATCGAATGATCATTCGAAATAATCATTCGAATCAAAAAATATAGCAAATAAAACTACACAAAAATCATCTCTTAAATTTTTTTGCTTGGATTGGCCGTTTTCGATAAAAACAAAAAAATGTAAAGTTATACATAACATTATTTATTAGTATAATTTGTTAAAAATAACAAAAAAGTAAGAGATCCATGAAAACAAAAACACTTCTTTCAACAAATTTGGCAACTAGCATGACTCCCTTTTATGCATTAAAAATTGTCACCAAATTTCACTTTTACTAATTTGCGTCCTCTAGTTATTTAGGAAAAACCTTTTACAAAAATTCAACACCCTGTGTATTAAAAACAAAGTCTTTTAGGACCTATGGACCTATGTTTTGTCTTAAAATTACGTAAGGAATAATACCCTCAAGTTTGGCCACATACTTTACTAACACCCTATATATATCATAAAAACATGCAATAACACTATGCGTTGTCGAGAGATGAAATAATGCTCGAGCGATATCGAAGGATCATTCGAAATAAATAATCATTCGAATGAAAAACACATCCGAGACAATCGCATCGTAACGCGGCGGCGGCATCAATTCGTCTCGTCATTCGAAGCGGCGAAAGGCGATTATTATTATATTATAATCTCTCGGCTAAATCATTCGAATGATCGCGCTGACTTCTCGAGATATCTCGAGTGATTTGAATAATCGAATGATCGATTATTTTTCATTCGAGATATCCCATCGCTACTATATACTACTACAATAAAATTAAAAGAGACGTCTGGCCCATCTACTCCAACCCCGACCACGTTTATACCCGAAACACCGGTGCCAAGCCGATGCCGAAATGCTCATCGAGTGTTTTGTTGTGTCGTTGAATTCGATTCAGGTTTTACATTCAATTACTTTCGTCCCTGCATGTATAGTTGCGCACAGCTTCTAGCGAATCGCTTTTTCATCAGGTTATTTTTCATTCGAATGATCGAATGAAATAATCGGATGACGCCGATTATTTGCATAATCGGATTTTCGATTATTTTTAATTCAGATGCGCCCAACACTAATTAAAACCCCTAAATTTGGTACGGGTCCTGTAAGTGGGACCGGAGATATACAACTTTGAAATTTCACCAGCCGCCACTGATATTTACAATTTTTTAATTTACTCTTTGTTTTAGTGTGTCGTCTGGTGGAAGTAATCAAGAAAAACAGCGATTGTGCGATTGCCTGACAAATCGGATCCAACATTTAAAGGGGCGCCAGTTGAAGCACACGGACTCTGAAGAGAAGGATTTCTTCAGATGCAATAAATGTAAATGTCGAACAATTAGAAAAAAAAATTTAAAGCATCACAACCCACAAAAATTCGGTTTGTTTGAATGTGACAAATGTGAATATCGAACTCATTATAAGTTTAATTTAAAGAGTCACTACTTGAAACATCAAACCCCCGAAGAAGTTAAATTATTTAGTTGCGACAAATGCGGTTTTCGTACACGTTATCGGAATGGTTTAAAAAAACACTGCTTGAAACATAGAAACCCCGAAGAAATTAATTTATTTAGATGTAACAAATGTGAATATGGGACACATTATAAGTCTTATTTAAAAATTCACTACTTGAAACATCAAACCCCCGAAGAAGTTAAATTATTTAGATGCAACAAATGCGATTTTCATACACGTTATAAGAGTCGTTTAAATAAACACTGCTTAAAACATAAAAACCCCGAAGAAGTTCAATTATTTAGATGTGACAAATGTGAATATCGGACACATTATAAGTCTTATTTAAGGAGTCACTACTTGAAACATAAAACCCTCGAAGAAGTTAAATTATTTAGATGCAACAAATGCGATTTTCACACACGTTATCGGAATGGTTTAAAAAAACACTGCTTGAAACATAAAAACATCGATGAAGTTAAATTATTTAGATGCGACAAATGCGATTATCAAACACGTTATAAGTCTAATTTAAAGAGCCACTACCTGAAACATAAAAGCCCCGAAGAAGTAAATTTATTTAGATGCGACAAATGCGATTTTCATACACGTTATCAGAGTGGTTTAAAAAAACACTGCTTGACACATACAAACCTCGAAGAAGTTAAATTATTTAGATGCGACAAAT
Source organism: Philopedon plagiatum (assembly GCA_963971165.1). Taxonomy (NCBI): domain Eukaryota; kingdom Metazoa; phylum Arthropoda; class Insecta; order Coleoptera; family Curculionidae; genus Philopedon; species Philopedon plagiatum. The sequence goes on from OZ020193.1 coordinate 61,664,483, forward strand.
GCGATTTTTATACACGTTATCAGAGTAGTTTAAAAACCCACTGCTTAAAACATAAAAACCCCGAAGAAGTTAAATTATTTGATTGTGACAAATGTGAATATCGGACACATTACAAGTCTCATTTAAAGATCCACTATTTAAAACATAAAACCCCTGAAGAAGTTAAATTATTTAGATGCAACAAATGCGATTTTCATACACGTTATCAGAGTGGTTTAAAAAAACACTGCATGAAACATAAAGACCACGAAGCAGATAAATTATTTGGATGCGACAAATGTGAATATCGGACACATTATAAGTCTTATTTAAAGAGTCATTACTTGAAACATAAAACCCCCGACGAAGTTAATTTATTTAGATGCAACAAATGTGATTTTCAAACACGTTATCAGAGTAGTATAAAAAAACACTGCTTGAAACATTCAAACCCCGAAGAAGTTAAGTTATTTAGATGCGACAAATGCGATTTTTGTACACGTTATCCGAGTAATTTTAAAAAACACTATTTGAGACATAAAAGCCTCGAAGAAGTAAATTATTTAGATGCGACAGATGTGAATATGGAGGAGCAATTAGGAAAGGCAATTTAAGGAACCACGGGCCCATACCACCACAACCCACAAAAATTCGGTTTGTTTGATTGTGACAATTGTGAATATTATTAATTCCTTTATTTGGCACCTGGCTAATATAATACCCAAACAATAAAATCTCAGAACAATAAACATTACAATTAATTAAAAAACAAAAAAAAACAATAGTCAACAAGTATGGAGTCACAAAATACTAAATTTAAATGGGCATATCAATAGTCATCAAATAATAGCGCATGCATATATTTGTTAAAATAACAATTTTTTCCTACGACCACCTATGAAAGTGAGAAAAAAAGCACGGTTAACTTGGCTAGAAAGTGCCTTATATTACACGCGTGTTGAAAAGTACTTTTTCTACGAATGTTAATAAAAACCTTTATTGTATGTTCAATAGTAATTTCGGAACATAGTCCATTGATTTATACACATTTTCATTGTGCTTCAATCACCATGGTGATTCAACTACAAAGTTCTCATTGTGCAGGGGTATATTTTTACAAAGGTGGCGTTGACCGGTGCCGCGTCAAAATCTTTATAATTTCATTGACATTTTTTGACATCTTAAAAAGAAAAATATTACTAATCCCATTTTATTAACAGTAACATTCGTAGAAAAAGTATAGTGTAAAACTCGCATGGAATGACCATTTCCTACTCGTATGATTTGCAGCACTCGCCTGCGGCATCGTGCTGCAAACGTCATACTCGTAGGAAATGCATGTCATTCCATGCTCGTTGTACAATATACATCAAAAGTCTATATTTGTCCATTATATAAAATATTACAAACAGTAACATGTATTGCAAGTACATTTGCCCATTGGGCGTAGGACGTGTCATTACAAACAAATAAAACACAAATAAATTAAATTTAAGATTTAAAAATACAATTAAAACTACAGAGTACAATAACAATCTAAAATACATCAGCGCCATGACTACAGCCTGTCCTCAAAGAACTCCTCCAACGTGTAGTAGGCCTTCGAAACCAAAAGCGTCTTTAAGTGTGCCTTTAAGGCAGCAACATGTTTCTCTCGAATTGCAGTGGGTATTTTATTGAAAATTTTTATAAGGGATGAGTGGACATTTTTTTGGATGTAAGTAAAATTACACTTCATGTCTTTTAGATTTTCTTTGTGACGAGTGGGGTGGTGGTGATCTCTATTACAGTCCCTAAATAAATTAATGTTTTGTTTAACAAAGATAACAGCCTCGTAGATGTACAATGACTGAAGAGTGAAGATTTTTGTTTCGATAAATTTAGGCCTGCATGATTCGATTGATTTTAAATTGTAAATATTTCTGATGCATCTCTTCTGTAGCAGGAAGACTCTGTCCGCCCCCGCCCCCCTTGCCCAGAAAATGATGCCATACCTCAATCGCGAGTGTATGTACGCATGGTATGCCACGATCGCTGTCTCAATGTTTATGTTAGATGCAAGGACATTTAAGGCATAACAATATCCCGCAACCCTCCCGGCTAATTTTTCCGTATGGCATCGCCAGTCCAATCTGTGATCCACCTCTATTCCCAGAAACGTTGCCGAAGATACTGTCTCGAGAGATCTCATGTCGCTCCGATATGTATTCCCAGCGTGATCGATTCTATAATTGAATTTAATTAGCTTTGTTTTTTCTACATTTAATAGAAGGTTGTTTGCAGAAAACCAATTTTCTAGGACACTGAGGGTATTCAAAATTTTTTCACCTTCACTTTCTTTGGAATCAATTGAGAATATGACGGATGTGTCATCCGCAAACTGAATAGTGTTTGGCGCTATCGAAGGTAGTTCGTTAGTATATATGATGTAGAGAAGGGGTCCAAGAATTGAACCCTGTGGTACACCCCTCTTAACAGTTTCTAGTTGAGATGTTATACGATGACCTGTTTTGTCCGATGCGACGACACACTGTTGGCGATCTTTCAGATAAGATTCTACTAATTCATTTGCCCTACCCCTAACTCCATATTTCTCCAGTTTCAGGAGAAGCACCCTGTGGTCAACACTGTCAAAAGCCTTTGACAGGTCCAGACACATGGCCACTGTGGACTTTCCTGCATTCAAGGATTCAAGCACTCTATATAAAGCCTGATAGACAGCTCTAATTGTGGATTTTTTCCGCCGGAATCCATTTTGAAAGTCTGACAGGAGGCCCTCCCCCTCCAAAAATGAGACCAGCCTCTCATTGATAACCTTTTCAAAGATTTTGCTCATGTTGTTTAATAAAGCTATTGGTCTATAATTTTTTATTGTGTTCTTATCACCTTTCTTGTGTATTGGTTTTATCAGAGCCATTTTTAACATTGATGGAAATATACCAGTAGTAAGCATTAAGTTTATGATGTACGTTAAGGGAGAAATGACTTCTGCAGAAGCATATTTTATTATATTAACTGGCACATTATCTTGCCCTACAGAATTTTTGTTTTTTAGTCCTCTTATTATATTCAGCACTTCTGAAGAATCTACCGGATTCAGATATATGGTCTTGTCATGACTGAATATTCTGTGAAACTGTTTTATAGTCTATGTCTAGTTGTGGACACATATGCAGATAGAATTTATTGATACTGCCCAGCACTTCTATGTCAGTTTGTTCAGGAGTTTGTTTTAAGTTTTCAATAATGAAATCTTTTTTCTTACGGGTTTTGCCTGTATATTTACCTACCAAGTTCCAGACTGCCTTTGCTGGACAGTGTGAGTTTTGTATATAAGATTTCTCGTGATTTTTTTTGGCCTGTTTTACTACCGATTTAAAGATTTTTGTGTAGGTTTTGTATCTCTCTGCTGAGATGCCCCCCTTCGACCTTTTCTTGTATAATTTTCGTTTTGTTTTTGATGACGTTTTTATACCCTGCGTGATCCAGGCTTTTGTTTTATACGTTGGGTACTTTTTGTATGTTTTTAAAGGAAATATCAAACCGAAGACACCATGGAACCTCTCAAAAAAGCTATTATACGCCTGGTCTACCTCCCCCGAGAGATACACTGCGCCCCAATCCACCTGTTGTAATTCCTCCTTGAATTGCCGCATTTTTGTTTTAGAAAAAATTCGCGTCTTTTGAGGAAAGGCATCAATCGCCCTAGCCCGGGGTATAAAGACGTCCAGAATCTGTCTCTCGTGATCCGAGAGTGCACTGTTAATTATTTGTCCCTTACTTTCATTTGAAGAATTTATAAAAATGTTATCAAGTAAAGTTGCTGTGTTTACAGTAATTCTAGTAGGTTCAAAAATAGTTTGCAACATGTCAAAGCTCAGTAATAAGTCCCTAAACTTTCTAACAGACTGAATCGTGTAACAGATTGATGTTAAAATCACAACAGAGGATATAAGTGTAATTTTTAAAGAGAGTAAAGACGTGATTTAAAATATCTGACAATATTGCGAAAAAAACGTCCTCCGTCCCATTTGGAGGACGGTAGACGCACAAGACTACTGCCTTCAAAGACCTACTCACCACAGAGGAGCACTCAATCTGACCCTCAATGCTCATTCTTGTCACCATCTCCACTTCGTCCACTTCGTGGTTCTCACGGACCATCACCGCCGATCCCCCATGCAGCATGGTACCCCTTGCATATGCGGACACAAGAATGTTGTCAAAGTGAAGGCTGTTTATTTCGTTGGCTGCATACCAATGTTCAGTAACACAGATTAAATCTGGCCCAATATCCATACCATAGATAACTTCCTCCATTTCTGGGATTTTATTTTTTAAGCACTGCAAGTTTTGGTGCAGAATCCTAAGTACTGTATTTGTTTGAGGATTCAGTTTACCATCTGTGTTGTGTCGATCTTTTGATTGTTCCGCCTCAGCGGTCTTCGTCTCAGGTGGTGAAAATGGTTAATAGTGATCTTTTCTCCCCAAATGCTTGGAGACATTACTTGTTCCTTTAGCTCGGTGGGAACTTCAACTTTGAAGCAGCTTCTGAACTGATCTGCTCTGGTCTTCATTTTTTCGCATTTACAGTTGACGTTCACCGTGTTTTTTATGTACTGGTTTACTTGCTCGGCCATGATCTTAGGATCAAGACCGGAAAGAAATAGCGAAGTCGAGCTTTGGCCAGTGGCTAGCGCAAAGTTAGCACATGTTCCTCTTATTGGGTCTGGTCTTGTATCCTGGCGATGTTTACGTGATTTTGGAGTCTTCCAGTCGTTTTTAGGATCACAGTCTCGATCCTTATTAGGATTTTCTGCCTCCTTCTCAACGGGGAGTGTTAGATCAACGGTGTTTTCCACAGAACAGGTTGTGTTTTCCCTCGAGTTTGTTTTGAGGTTAATCTCCTTTGTCAACTTGTCATTTGTCTGTTTGAATGTGACATTAGAGCTACTCTTGGTTTCGACGGCATCGATTTTTGTGTTTTTGGATCCGGATGCCGGAATCATGTCTAGATCATCGCCAGTGTTGCCAGCTGTCTTCTGCAGCGCGTGTTGATCGTGTTCGTTACCGGTTTTTTGCTCCATTTTTTTGTCCATGTATGCTTCAATCTTCCGGAATTTTTCCATGCTCGATTCTTCGATTTGCGTTAATTTTTCTCGTATCCAACCAAAATGTTCCTCCATGGTCTTGTTTTTGCCTTGCAGATCCACAATCTGTTGTTTTAATTGCCATAATTCGGCCTTTTTCCTGCTTATTTGTTGATTTAGCTCGCCGATAACCTCCGTTTCGTCGACACAGCACTGCACCATGTTTTTGCTGCCACTGATAACACGTAGCCCTCTTATGCGGAGAGCACAGGATGCGTGATAACTCTCATTACATTTCTCGCACTTTACACCACTTGTAGTTACATTACTTTTGCAATATTTGCACTTTCTTTGATCAGACGACTTTACCGCGTCCACATCATTCGGCGCCATCTTGAATCTATTTCAATACTATTTCAACACATGTGTTGAAAAGTACTTGTCAACATAACGTTTGGACAGATGCTGCCAATTTCATTTTTTTTAGTTTCAACACTGGTGTTGAAATGTTTTTCAGCACACGTGTTGAAAGTGGGGGTATTAAATAAATACAGAAATTGCGGTTTTTTGGTAAATATTTTTGTGGTCGTAGGAAAAATATTGTACATTACTCGTGTGAAAGTAATTTTCGCACACTCGTGGGATTATCGCACTCGGCTATCGCCTCGTGCGACAACATTCCCACTCGTGAAAAATGTCACTCTCAACACTTGTTATGTAATATACTATTTACATATCCTAGAACAATAATTGACAGTCTTATAGCCTATATTTGACCGTATATGGCACATATTGAACGTTACGCACATTTACACATTCCAATTCAAACACGGCATGAATCATTCTCCCTCTCCCACGTGTTGTTTTAATTGCTTTTAAATAAGTCTAGGTTTCTTACATTTTTAATAATATTTGTTAGTAAAGAATTAAAACTAATAAGGAATATGCACATCTTTGTTTTATTGCATAAATCGTTAAAGGAAGTCAATACAAACCCCAAAAAAATTATTTTGAAGAAAATTACTGGGATACTTTATCTCCAAAAAATGTTTACTTTTATTAAATTAAATTCCCATATGCATCATCGGAAAGAGCTCGTCAAATGTAATATCCATATTTTTTAGCGTCTTCATTCTTTATAGGAAGGGAGAAATCGCCGATTAAATTTCTGTTTTTTTGGCTTTTTTTGCCCTCGACATCGGTACATTTGAATCACTCTGTATTTTTCCTATCTAATGTTTTCCCAATTTTTCAACACTGTCTTATAAAGGGATACTCACACTTTAAAATGAATACCGAATGGGTTATCCAGGAGCGTATTTAAGGGGTAAAAACAGAATTTTCTTCATTTTTTGGCTGTTGGTCACTTGCGCGCATGGTCAGTTCTTTACCTGCCACCATTGGCAGTGCCATTAGTCTAAGGTAAGGGATGAAAAATTTCATGGGTCGGTTGCGCGGAAAGCAATAAAAGCATTATACTTATTTGGAATTTCCTAATCGGTTTAGTTCCTACCTTTCAATTTTTGTATTATGCATATATATATATATATATATATATATATATATATATATATATATATATATATATATATATATATATATATATATATATATATATATATATTAGGGTGCTTTTTTTTCGACTATTTTTGTTTTTTCGGTCCCATCGTGAAATTTTGTTGGAACTACCAAAAACAAAATTGCCTGAACGTTTGAGCCCTTAATATTAATATTAAGTCCTAGACCACGGCGTGTAAAGATTTCCCATTGAAAATACACGAAAACTCTGATTTTTTATCTTTAAATTTCTATAGCTCAGCGGCATTTGATGGCATCGCTTTGACCATAGACAAGTATTTCTCAGAATTGAACGCTCTACAATGCCCATTGCGGCAAAGTCGTAACTCACACCGGCGAGGTAGTACGGGCCACTAAACCTGATTTTTCGCATTTATCTCGCAAACTAAAAGCGATACAGAAAAAAATGTATAAAACAAACTTGTAGGAAATTCAATTTTCTACAAAAAAGGTCCTTAGTACTGAGTCGCTAACATCAATCTTTCTGGAGATAACTATCTATAAAGTTTTTGGAATTTCAAATTTTTATCGAAAATCACGTTAAATTATAAAACTATCGTTCGTTCATTATCCATCACTCGACCATCATTTATCAATCAAGCGACTCAGTACTAAGGACTTTTTTTGTAGAAAATTGAATTTCCTACAAGTTTGTTTTATACATTTTTTTCTGTATCTCTTGTCGTTTGCGAGATAAATGCGAACAATCAGGTTTAGTGGCCCGTACTACCTCGCCGGTGTGAGTTACGACTTTGCCGCAATGGGCATTTTTGTAGAGCGTTCAATTCTGCGAAATATTTGTCTATGGTCAAAGCAATGCCATAAAATGCCGCTGAGCTATAGAAATTTAAAGATAAAAAATCAGAGTTTTCGTGTATTTTCAATGGGAAATCTTTACACACCTTGGTCTAGGACTTAATATTAATATTAAGGGCTCAAACGTTCAGGCAATTTTTTTTTTGGTATTTCCAACAAAATTTCACGATGGGAAAAAAAAAGTCGAAAAAAAGCACCCTAATATATATATATATACAGTGACCGGCAAAAAGTTCGCAACATATGGGAAAAATTTTTATTAGGTGAGTATTGGAAAAACTTTTCCGGGGGATCGGTTCTGCATGTCCGATAACCTAAAAATCGATTTTGACATACGTCACGTGACCACTGGTATAGCGTCAAATTAAAAAAAAAATTGTTAATTTACAAAAAGTGAGGTTAGTTGACGAGATATCAAAAAAAGTTATTTGAAAAAATTGCTTAGAATTAAATTCTAGGTCCTTGTGCAAAATTTTAAGATTTTATTTAAAAAAATTGGAAAACTCAATTTTTTTTAAATATTTTTTTATCGATTTACAAATTTCCAGTTTTTTTCGTTTAGATAGCTTGGCTAATGTAAAGCCCATGTATCTGGATGAAAATAAACGAATGTAGTAGTTTTTTCTACAATTGACAGGACAAAATTAAAAAAAACAGGGTTTCGCCGGACGCTAGCTGTTGCAATGATTTGTATCTAGCAGCAGTGTCAAAATTTTAGAGACATTTCAATGAGATTACATTGAGAAAACCTTAATCGTCTTAAATATATCTGAAGTTCGACTTTTTGTAAAGTTAAGGGGAGTAAAATAGATAATAAACAAAAAATTACCTGTTTATTTAATCGAAATTTCATAAACGAAAACCAATGTAAGAAAAACTTAAAAGTAGTCAAATTCTGTACTAACAACATAAAAAATCATTGTTTTTCCTTGGGTGCACAAAATTTAAAACTCAGTATGACCACCATTTCTCTCCATACATACTATTGTTCTCGAGCGCAACTCTCGATTAACATTTCGGAGCATTTTACGATTTATTTGCAATACACAATTTCTAATGACATTCTCTAAATTTTGTATATTCCTAAAGGGTCGATGTTTGTACACAGAGTTCTTTAGGTATCCCCACATAAAGAAATCTAACGGAGTCAGATCTGGTGATCTCGCAGGCCACGGATTTTCAGAAAACCGTCCTATCCACTGGTTTCCAAATTCTTGATCCAGCCATCTCTTCACCTCATTTGTGGAATGAATGCTAGCTCCGTCTTGTTGAAAGTATAAATTTCTTCTTTCGGCTAATGACAAATTGTCTAAAAAGTCAGATATCTCAGTTTGTAGAAATTCTAAATATCGTTCTGAATTTAAATTGTCTCTAAAGAAAAAAGGCCCCACTATTCTGAGGTTAAAAAATCAGAGTTTTCGTGTATTTTCAATGGGAAATCTTTACACACCTTGGTCTAGGACTTAATATTAATATTAAGGGCTCAAACGTTCAGGCAATTTTTTTTTTGGTATTTCCAACAAAATTTCACGATGGGAAAAAAAAAGTCGAAAAAAAGCACCCTAATATATATATATATACAGTGACCGGCAAAAAGTTCGCAACATATGGGAAAAATTTTTATTAGGTGAGTATTGGAAAAACTTTTCCGGGGGATCGGTTCTGCATGTCCGATAACCTAAAAATCGATTTTGACATACGTCACGTGACCACTGGTATAGCGTCAAATTAAAAAAAAAATTGTTAATTTACAAAAAGTGAGGTTAGTTGACGAGATATCAAAAAAAGTTATTTGAAAAAATTGCTTAGAATTAAATTCTAGGTCCTTGTGCAAAATTTTAAGATTTTATTTAAAAAAATTGGAAAACTCAATTTTTTTTAAATATTTTTTTATCGATTTACAAATTTCCAGTTTTTTTCGTTTAGATAGCTTGGCTAATGTAAAGCCCATGTATCTGGATGAAAATAAACGAATGTAGTAGTTTTTTCTACAATTGACAGGACAAAATTAAAAAAAACAGGGTTTCGCCGGACGCTAGCTGTTGCAATGATTTGTATCTAGCAGCAGTGTCAAAATTTTAGAGACATTTCAATGAGATTACATTGAGAAAACCTTAATCGTCTTAAATATATCTGAAGTTCGACTTTTTGTAAAGTTAAGGGGAGTAAAATAGATAATAAACAAAAAATTACCTGTTTATTTAATCGAAATTTCATAAACGAAAACCAATGTAAGAAAAACTTAAAAGTAGTCAAATTCTGTACTAACAACATAAAAAATCATTGTTTTTCCTTGGGTGCACAAAATTTAAAACTCAGTATGACCACCATTTCTCTCCATACATACTATTGTTCTCGAGCGCAACTCTCGATTAACATTTCGGAGCATTTTACGATTTATTTGCAATACACAATTTCTAATGACATTCTCTAAATTTTGTATATTCCTAAAGGGTCGATGTTTGTACACAGAGTTCTTTAGGTATCCCCACATAAAGAAATCTAACGGAGTCAGATCTGGTGATCTCGCAGGCCACGGATTTTCAGAAAACCGTCCTATCCACTGGTTTCCAAATTCTTGATCCAGCCATCTCTTCACCTCATTTGTGGAATGAATGCTAGCTCCGTCTTGTTGAAAGTATAAATTTCTTCTTTCGGCTAATGACAAATTGTCTAAAAAGTCAGATATCTCAGTTTGTAGAAATTCTAAATATCGTTCTGAATTTAAATTGTCTCTAAAGAAAAAAGGTCCCACTATTCTGAGGTTGAAAATTCCGCACCACACATTAACCTTAAAACTATATTGGTCTTTACTCTGAATTACAAAGTCTGGGTTTTCGGTGGCCCACCATCAACAGTTTTGTGAACTGACGGTTCCGTTAGAGGTAAATGTAGCTTCATCCGAGAAAAGAACGTTCTTTGGGAAATTAAAATCTTCCTCAATCATACCCTGGAACCAGGCACAAAAATCGAAGCGGGCGTCATAATCCCTATCTTTTAATACTTGTACAAATTTAGGTTTGTACGGATGAAATTTGTTTCTTTTTAATATCCTCCGCACAGATCTTTCGTGAATGTTAGTGATCTCCGATATTTGACTAACTGCTAATTGGGGTGTTTCTGTGATCGACAAACACACATCCAGAGAACCTTCGTCACCTGTTACCGGTTTTTCATGGGAAACTTTATACTGATTTTCTACCGATCCCGTTTCTTTAAATTTATTGACTAGACGAGATACTGTGGAATAATGGAGGGATTTATCGGGGTGCCTCTCATTAAAAATTGCTGCTGTTTCTCTATGGCTTTTGTAATTATCTCCAGAAATTAAAATAATTTCTATCTTTTCCTGAAGAAGTAGTGTGGGTGCCATTTTAAGGAATAAAATATTAATAAACTTATGTAAAATATCAAACTTAGTAAGATGCGAGACATAAACCAATGACATAGGTTGAAATCAAACAAATTATAATTTGTTTGACATTTTTCTGTTGTTTTTAACCTACTAGATTATTTGGTTGTTTTAATTTCAGAGCCTGCTTTGGTAGTTTTAAGTACAACTAAATAGACCTGGTTGTTAAATTTATGTGCGAAAAATCTTAATAAAATCTTGATACAGTCATTTCATTAGATTCAAACCATTGCAACAGCGAGCGTCCGGCGAACACCTATTTTTTCGATTTTGTCCTGTCAATTGTAGAATTGTAGATCTGACTCCGTTAGATTTTTTTATGTGGGGATACCTAAAGAACCCTGTGTACAAACATCGACCCTTTAGGAATATACAAAATTTAGAGAATGTCATTATAAATTGTGTATTGCAAATAAATCGTAAAATGCTCCGAAATGTTAATCGAGAGTTGCGCTCGAGAACAACTGTATGTATGGAGAGAAATGGTGGTCATACTGAGTTTTAAATTTTGTGCACCCAAGGAAAAACAATGATTTTTTGTGTTGTTAGTACAGAATTTGACTACTTTTAAGTTTTTCTTACATTGGTTTTCGTTTATAAAATTTCGATTAAATAAACAGGTAATTTTTTGTTTATTATCTATTTTAATCCCCTTAACTTTACAAAAAGTCGAACTTCAGATATATTTAAGACGATTAAGGTTTTCTCAATGTAATCTCATTGAAATGTCTCTAAAATTTTGACACTGCTGCTAGATACAAATCATTGCAACAGCTAGCGTCCGGCGAAACCCTGTTTTTTTTAATTTTGTCCTGTCAATTGTAGAAAAAACTACTACATTCGTTTATTTTCATCCAGATACATGGGCTTTACATTAGCCAAGCTATCTAAACGAAAAAAACTGGAAATTTGTAAATCGATAAAAAAATATTTAAAAAAAATTGAGTTTTCCAATTTTTTTAAATAAAATCTTAAAATTTTGCACAAGGACCTAGAATTTAATTCTAAGCAATTTTTTCAAATAACTTTTTTTGATATCTCGTCAACTAACCTCACTTTTTGTAAATTAACAATTTTTTTTTTAATTTGACGCTATACCAGTGGTCACGTGACGTATGTCAAAATCGATTTTTAGGTTATCGGACATGCAGAACCGATCCCCTGGGAAAGTTTTTCCGATACTCTCCTAATAAAAATCTTTCCCATATGTTGCGAACTTTTTGCCGGTCACTGTATATATATATATATATATATATATATATATATATATATATATATATATATATATATATATATATATATATATATATATATATATATATATATATATATGTAGTCCAGAAATTATGACGAATTTCAGATATTTTCATTAAGTTCTTGCAAGCATAGTGAATTGGTGAATTTTTCAAAACGGAAACGTGCAAGAAAATGATTGTGATCGAAAAGTATACTTTTTGTAAGGATAAATAAACAACATTTGGTGTTTCTTATAGATACACAGTTAAAACATGTAGATCATCTATATCCGTGGATAAGACAGAAAGAGGTTCTACTCTAAGTAAATGGTTAGCATAACCATTCTTGCATTGAAAATTTGCAAGTGAAGAAGCTACAAAATGGAGTCAAAAGAAAAGCGACCGAAGACATATCTCTACGCCCATCAAAAATTATTAATGTTGGCATCAATGAGGCTTCAGATGTATTGAATAACTTAACCACAAAATATATTGATAATATCAGAAAAAGTGTCTACCGGTCAAGAATAGGTATACTGCCTTCATTACCACGATCACTGGAAGATATCCACAGCGCATTGAACTCGTATGAATGCCATACTAGTAAGGGCGAAAATTTTTTGTTAATTAATAATTCCAGTTTACATATAATTTTATTTTCATATCAAACTAATTTAAAGTACTTGTTTAGTGGCCCAAAAATTTATGTCGATGGTACACTTGATTTTTGTCCTAAATATTTTATGCAGTTATTCACTATTCATACATTCGAAAATGGGCATTATATCCCTTTAGTTCTCATTCTGTTGCCAAATAAAAATTCAGAAACTTGCACTAATGCATTTGAATTACCTCGTAATTGTAGTAGCATCAATTTTGTGTTTAAATCCAATTGAAATTGTTTGTGATTTTGAAAAATCAATTCGTGTTATTATTAAGAAGGTATGGCCACAAATTTTTATTATAGGATATAGATTTCATTTAATACAGGCATGGTTTAGGAAAGTACAAAGTTTAGGATTAGTAAGTGAATACAAATAGAATCTCAGATAGGTCAGGGGCTTACGTGGACATTTGTACTATTGTTTTTAGATAGCAATAATGTGGGAGAGTATTTTGTTGAATACTTGTATTCTCTAATTCCACAAAATGAAAATGTTATAAAATATGCGAATTACTTAGTAGGTAACTATATTTCTGACAATGCAGCTTTTCCACCAATATCTGGGCTTTTTGTACTAGTAATACTGAACGGACTACAAACGCGTGTAAATCTTTTCATAGCAAATTTAATGCAAGTTTTTATGTTGCGCACCCAGACATTTTTAGGTTCATATGTGTGTTGAAGAATATTCAGTTAAAATCAACAGTGTTCACTTACCCGTTTCTTGTAAAAACGGTAACTATATGAAACATCATAATTATACAGTGTGTCTCCGGATCGACGCATGAATAGGTGAAAAAGTCTGAAATTTTTTGAGTTAAAACTTCAGCTGGGGTTCGGCCCTGCTTGGATAGAAACTAATGTGTCATAATTTTAGTTTCGAAAAATCAAGTATGTCTTGGAAGTTTACAAAAAACATATTTTTCCACTAGTAATGCTTTTTCTTTAGGAGATACCACAAAATATTGTTAAGAAAAGATGTTTAGAAAAAAACAGTAAAAATAAAAAAAATTTGAAACCTCCGCGATTTATACTATCAGGTCGGGGAAAACCAACCCGGATCCTAGGAGTTTTTACCATATCCGGCAACGATCGCGATGTGGATAGCGCTGATCCACACCGAGTATCAGTTATTTCGGACGGACTGGGCACTGGCGTACGGTCAACGCTATGACCCGGCGCTATGTGACTGTCCCAGTTGTCGGCCGGTATCGGGACAGCGAGATCTATTTAGGATCGCAGATTACTGGGCCTTGCTACGGGAGCAGGGTATGCCCCCGTGCCCTTGTGCGGAATGTCAAAGGCCGCAGGCGAGGCGTGGCGATCCACCAGCCCCGCCACCGACTCGTCGACCAGCAGGACCAGCCCCCGCCAGACCACCAACTCGAGAGGGTGCCAATATGCCACCCCCAGGACGCTCCTCCCCAGTGGCAGGACCTTCCGGGTTGCAGCAGGCCCCCCAAAGACCAGCAGAGTTACCCCGTGATGGGGAGTATGTCGTAGAATATTACGACCCCATCAAGCTCCGAATAGTGTTGCGTCGCACCCAGCCAAGTGAAAGTGACAATGACTAGCTGATAGTGAAGCGCGCCTAACATTAAGGTAGATTTTAAACAAAAAAAAAATAATCAAAAAAAAATAAAAAATGTTATAAAATTCTATAAAAATATATATATTTAATCCATATATCCACTTTAATTTTACGTATATTACTATTAATTATATTTACCCCTAATTTTACTGTTTCAAATATATACCCACTTAATTTTACTTTTACTACGTTTACACATAGATACACTTTAATTTTTACATATTAATCTAAGGAAAAAAATCTTTAAAACAAAAAAATTATATCACACAAAAAAAATATATAAAAACAAAAACAAAACAAAAAAAACCTTATGGTGTGTTAAAAGGATTTTTGGAAAAAAAACCGGAATGTTAAGAAAAGGTAGATTTTAAAAATATGTAATCAAGTTAGGGATAATTGGTATATAATATTAATGATTGTTATTTATCCATACGTATACATTCCTGGTGTAGATGTAGCTCCATATATTGGTATTGTTGTTTAAATAAAAATTGTTGGGCCGAGTGAATCTGGTAAAATTTGTAAATACGAAGATTAAGGCCGAGTGTAATCTAGTCGGATTGTGAATAAGAAGTTTAGAGAGAGAGAAATATAGTCTGAATTGTAAATACAATAGGTTTTAAAATACTATGTGGAAAGTTAAAACGTATTAGTAAAAAGGAACACAGGGTACTGTTTATTGCATTAGTAGAACAGAATAATATAATCAAATTTATAGTACGAGAACATAAGGTACTGTTTATGGCATTAGTAGAACATAGTATCAAATTTCCAGTATAAGAATATAGGGTACTGGTTATTGCAATAATAAATAAGATATTGTAACCTATATAAAGCGGAAAGCAATAAAAACGTCGTGAATAACCGATAAATACCGCTCTTTCCCTTCATTTGCCGGCAAAAGCAGGGTCGCCCACATAGATCTTCCTGGAAAGCGCAGGTGGAGACACGATTTATGGGGTTGTAAATAGCATGTTGGCCACATTAATTCCGCGAAAAAGTAGTAAAAGATGGAAAATTTATGGGAATTTTCCCGATATAAGCGGGAAAGCTCTGGCTAGAATTTCAGTATAGTTGTACGTACTCGAAGATGTAAAATCGTTACTCTGCCCAAATTCGGTCCGATTTCTGTCCACGGGAAAGTTCAAAAGTCTGGAATCAATAGTACGGAGTTAGTCGGAAGTTTTGGAGCGCGCCGAATTTTTCTTGATTAGAATTGCGATAAATTAAAAAGTGAACAAGTAAGTGCGTTGTAACCCAAGAGATTGGCTTGGAGTATTGAAAAGTTTGTGAAAAAGTGTAATTTTTGGGTGGCTCCCAACCGTAACTTGTGGAAATAAAGAGTAGTTGATCCAGAATTTTGTGTTTTTCTGTTGGGGAACAGGGAAACATAGTAAATAGGTAGAATATTTATTTAAAGTCAAAAATCATAGAAAAATTGAAGTTAGTAAACAGAACCTCTGCAGTAAGTATAATATTATTAGGTAGTAAATTGCAAGGCTAGGAAAGTGTTAGTTTAAGTGGTGGGTTACCTGCAGTAGACACAAGGGTCTTCCGGTCCTACGCAAAAGGTTTTTCTTGTCACCGTCAGCTGTATTCCTGGGTTACCGCTCACCCCGCCAACCAAATAAGGAAAAGAGAGATAGGAATCAGTGGTGGGTGTTACACCATAATCCAGGTTTGTAATTTTCTTGTTAAATCAAATTATTTTAGCCCCCAGAAAGTTCAGTTTCACTAAAATTATCTGGGCAAAACATGGTTAAGAAAATTGGAGTGATATTTATGTATTTTGTAGTTGCAGAAGCTTTTCTAAAGCACGTTTTACAGTCGGCAAGTCTTTTGTATTGTATTGTATTGTATTAAATGGGGTCGTTCGGCTCTGGTAGCCCTACATCACTTCGACCAGGTTAGATCTTTTGTGAATACCCTACATTATTTACCCATCAATTCCCAAACTTTTCGCGAAGTTTAGGATGTTTCTGGGGGCGCATTTTAATATATCTTCGGGCGTGAGAAACGCTCCCTCAAGATATTGCCGCCTTTGACGAGTTATTACTCTGCATTCACAGAGCAAGTGTTCGGCAGTTTCATCTGCTTCGTTACAGAATCTACAGTGTTCTTCATCAGTCTTTCCCATTTTTTTGAGGTGATACCTCCAAGGGCCGTGTCCAGTAAGAAGGCAGGTAACCAGTGTAAGTTCATTCTTTTGAAGCTCGAGGAGCTTTTTTGTGTAGTCAGGCCGATAACTAATCATTCTCTTTGCCTGTCTTTGTCCTGGAGCGTTCCTCCAGTGGTCTGTTTTCTGTTCTTTTTCCCATTCCCTGAGGCTTTCCGTACGGTGACCTCTAGTTGTAGTATATTGAACATTGGTACTCTAAATGTTAGGTGACTTTTGGTATTACTCATCTGTGTGTGTTTTAATCTATGGTTGTTGTTTCGATGTCTTGTTAATAGATGTCGTGCCTTGTATTAAAAGCAATGTAATATTTGTAATGCGTTAGAGTAGATAGGATAGAAAGAAAGCTCTCCCTCTCTCTCTTCTTCCATGAAGCCATCTTCGTGCAGTAGTTTTAAGGAATTAAAAATAAATCTTAAGTTTTCCACGTGCTGGCATTCTTATTGTTTAATCCGACGATACTACATTTTGGCGACGAGAATTAAAATTATGGAGAGCAAGGTATTTTTACATTTTCGGAAGTTGTTCTGATTCTTCAAGCAGTTTTTTTTTACCCCGTGCAAGCACAAGATTTGACCGCAGAAATGGCGAACGAGGGTACTTCAAATGAAATTACAGCAAATGTTACAGTAGTGAACACTGGTAACATCGCAAACTTAGCAATCTTTAAAGTCGGAGATGATTGGGAAATTTTTAGCGAAAGACTAGACCAATTTTTTTTAGCCAATCGGGTGGAAGACGGAAGGAAAGTTTCTGTTTTGTTGACCTCCGTCAGTGAAGACGTCTACGTGATTTTAAAAAACGTTTGTTACCCAGAAAAACCCAGTTCAAGAAGTTACAAAGAGCTGATTGAATTATTATCTGGACAATTTAAGCCCAAAGTGTCTGTTTATAGGAAACGAGTGAATTTTGACGTGTTGAGACAAAGAGAAGAAACAATAAATGAATGGTTTATCAAAGTTAAGAAGGCAGCATCTGAATGTGAATTTGGAGCGTTATTAGAATCCAGAGTTTTAGACAAGTTTGTTGTAGGCCTGAAGCCAGGACCTATTTTAGATCGTCTTTGTGAAGAACGCACTACAAAAAGTTTAAAGGACATGGTAGAAATTGCCCTGGTAAAAGAAGCAGTGTTAAAGGAAACTAGACAGCCAATGTCAAATGTTTTCAATGTTCATAATGACCCCAACCAAGAAGCTTTTAAATCAAGGTCATGGTGGAAATCGTTCAGAACATTTTAAAGGTGGTATACAAAATAAAGAACAAAACATGGTCAGTAACAAGAAAATTCTTTGTTTTGCTTGTAATGAGGACAATCATGTGTTTAAAATGTGCAAATTTAAAAAGTACACTTGTACTAAATGTAAAAAAAAGGTCATATAGCGAAAGCATGTAAAGCACAATTTGATAGGAACAATTATTTAGAGAAAAATGAGGAAATTGATTTTTTTAATGTAGATATTTTTAATATTGATAAAGCGTATGTTGCTCCGGTAACTTTAAATGCTTTTATAAATGATATTCAGGTTACGTTGGAGGTTGATACGGGAGCAGGTTTATCTTGTTTACCTTCTGAAATTTACGAAAAAATTTGTCCTGCGGTAGAACTTAAACCGAGTAATGTTATGATTAGAGTGTATCATGGACCTGTAGTTGCACCCAAGGGTCAAGTTGAGGTTGATTTTACTATTAGTAGCGTGACAAAGAGGTGTACATTTTTAGTGGTTGAGGGCGCCACAAAGGCATTAATAGGTCGTGATATATGGAAAAAATTTTGTTTAAACTTGAATGAGAAAAGTGAGGTATTTTTAAACGGAAAAAAAGTTTCTTGCACAGCAAGTATCTGTCAAATTAGTAGAAATGAAAAATTGGAAAATATTTTAACTGATTTTTCAGAGCTATTTAAAAATGAGTTAGGGACGTACAAAGATGAAAAAATAAAATTAGAATTAAATGAAAGAGTTATGCCCATTTTTAGAAAACCAGCGCCAATCCCGTACGCTTTTAGGGACAAAGTAAAGAAAGAACTAGAAAGACTAGAGGGGGAAGGAGTTATTGAAAAGGTTTCAAATGCTAGTTTTGGAACGCCCCTAGTACCGGTAGTAAAAGCTAATGGCGTTGATATTAGGGTTTGTGCGAACTATAAAATAACAATAAATAAATATTTAAAAGATGTAAATCATCCACTTCCTAGGATTGAGGACATTTTTGTAGCTTTACAGGGTGGACAACAATTTACAAAGTTAGACTTTTTGAATGCGTATAACCAGTTAGTTCTGGAAGATGAGACTTCTGAATTGTTAGCCTGGAGTACACCCTATGGTATTTATAAAGTAAAACGGTTACCCTATGGAACTAAGCCAGCTTGTTCTATTTTTCAGTGTATTGTCGAAAAGGTGTTACAGGGTTGTAAAGGCACTGTAAATTATCTCGATGATATTGTGATTACAGGTAGGGACGAAGCTGAGCATTTAGAAAATTTAAGGGAGGTGCTAACGAGATTGGACAGGGCCGGATTCAGATTAAATCGGAAAAAATGTGTTTTCTTTCAGGATAAAATTTTTTATTTAGGTCATACGATTTCAGCAAAAGGATTGGAGAAGGACGATAAGAAAATTGAAGCAATTTTGAAAACTCCACGTCCACGTGACAGGACAGAGGTTCGAGCATTTGTAGGTATGGTAAATTATTACTCAAAGTTTATTCCTAATTTAGCTCAACAGTTAAAACCATTATATAGTCTGTTGGAAAAAGAAAAAGAATTTGTTTTTGATAAGGCTTGTGAGCAAGCGTATGAATTTGCAAAAAAAAGTATAACATCTGACTGCATACTTACTCACTTTGATCCGAGTAAACCAATACGTTTGGCATGTGACAGTAGTGAATATGGTATAGGTGCGGTACTTTTACATGTTATGCCTGATGGTATAGAAAGACCTATAAGTTTTATTTCACGAGTATTGTCAAAGCCTGAAAGAAATTATAGTATGGTTCATAAGGAAGCATTAAGTATTTATTGGGCAGTTACAAAGTTTTATGAATATTTAGCCGGTCGTAAATTTGAAATTGTGACTGATCACAAATCGTTACAGACTTCGTTTGGTGAACACAAAAGCCTACCAAAGATGGCAGCGGGTAGAATCCAAAGGTGGTCTTTGTTTTTAAGTAGTTTTGATTACACTATTCGTTATATTAAAGGTACGGAAAATGTCAAGGCTGATGCTTTGAGTAGACTACCACTGCCTGCGTCAGATTCTGAAGAAGTTAAGGAATATGATTACTTAAATTTTTTAGAATCGGTAACCGCTATTGACACTAACAAAATACGGTCAGAAACGCGGCGAGATGCAAATCTTGGACAAATTTTTAATTTTATCAGGGATGGTTTTCCAAACCACACTGAAAATGAGTGTCTTAAACCTTATGTTGTTAGAAAGTCGGAGTTATCGATAGAGGATGGAACCATTATGTGGGGCTATAGGGTTATAGTACCTACTAAATTAAGACAACAACTTTTATCAGAATTACATAGTACACATGAAGGGATTAGTAAAATGAAAGCGAATGCTAGGTCTTACTTTTGGTGGCCTTCGCCTGATAAGGATATTGAGAGGGTTGTTTTTGAATGTCGAATATGTTCTTTGTCTAAACCAGAACCTAATAAGTCAACTTTGATTCCTTGTGCGAAATCAAATTATTTTTATGAAAGAGTACATGCTGACTTTTTGGGTCCTATTAGAGGCAAAATGATTTTAATTATAATTGACACGTATTCAAAGTGGCCGGAAGCATTTATCATGAAAAGTACTGATGCTTTAAGTACAGTTGAAAAGTTTCGTGAATGTTTTGCGCGTTTTGGCCTACCCAAGGTTGTAGTAACGGACAATGGTCCCCAATTTTGTGCGGAAGAATTTTCCAAATTTTTGAGTTTTAATGGCATAAAACATCAAACAGCTCCTCCGTATCACCCTTCAACTAATGGTGTTGCCGAAAATGCAGTGAAAAGTTTTAAAAGCAGCATTTTAAAAGCATTTAAGGATGAGACTAATAGTGATGTTTCATTTGAAACAGTTATGAATCGTTATTTATTTCACTACAGAAATTCAGTACACATCACTACTGGTGTCACTCCGAGCAGTTTAATTTTTAAGCATAAGGTTCGATTTGAGTAGTTGTGGCAATGTATGTACTGCCGACACAAACCCCATTTTTACATGTAAATCTCCATAAGAAAATTTAAGGTTCGATTTGCATTTTTATAACCATTTTAAGGCGTGGCACTTTTGACCGCCGTTCAGTCCACCATCGTGTTAGATGAGTTGGGGTAGAATATTAATGATATTTTTAGCGGGGAAGGTGATTAGTAGATAAGAAATTACTATGAATTAATTAGCTGATTAAAAAAATGATAAGAGTTAATGGAATAATAGTATTAGATAATCAAAATGGTGTAGGAGAAGATACAAAAATTTAAATATACGAGGGTATTAGATTATTAAAGAGCTATATATTTTGCAGAACAGATTAATATTAGGGTGGTTAGGAACAGGGTGCTTTAGAACAGGGTGGTTAGGAACAGGGTGCTTTAGAACAGGGTGGTTAGGAACAGGGTGCTTTAGAACAGGGTGGTTTGAACAGAGCTGTTTGTTGTTAAGTGGTTGGTAGTTGTTTTTAGCGGTTCAAGAGTTGTTTTTTAACTGTTTTTTCAGAAATAGGGAGGCTCTTTTAGCTGTTGTCTAGTTGAGCGGTTAGACGTGTAAAAAGTTTGCTTGAACAGGACCTGTTTTTAGCCTTTAAGTGGTTGGTAGTTGTTTTTTAGCGGTTCAGTTGTCGAGTGGTTCAGTGGTTGGGTAGTTCATTGCTATGTATGTGATATGATAGGTGCAGCTTGTTATAGAAGAATAGTTAATAAATGGAAGCTTATTAAAAAGAGCATGATTATACCAGCAGATAAGAAGTTATGTTATTCAAAAACGATCATATCCATAGATGGGCATATATAATAAGCATTCAAAGAGATCCAAAAGATTAAGTTATAAAACAATCCCAGATAAAATTTTAAAAAAATTTAACTTTTAAGAAACTATAATAACTCCCACAACAGCAACGAAGCTCCGGCTTAGCAAACCCAAGCAAACTTAATGCTTAGGTAGAACGCAATTACGGCGATATCAAAATCTATAAATAAAAAACTGATAAGACGTCCTAAAAAATTCCAAGTGTAATAAATATACCCATATTAATCAAAGAAATTTTTACAAAGTCGCTAGATATTCCACGCGGTCAGCCGCACATTTATATGCAAAAATTAGGAAATGCGCTTTAGAAATAATAGATTATAAAACCTCATGCAGAAAGCAAAAACCGCCAATTTCCTTCCAAAAAAAACCACATAAAATATTGAATGCGATAATTATTCTGCACCGGAAACGTGTTGGTTTACCGCAAAACGAGTTTATATTCAAATTATGTCAAACACCCGAATTATAAAAAAAATCTAGTCCTAATACCTGCAAAAAATATGTAATATTATATACTTAACATAAATTTTAAAGCATACCAACTCTAAAAAATAACTAGAAAGATATTAAAATTTAAGCAAAAAAATTATATTTTTAATAAAAATTTAGTTAATATACGGTACAACATAGAGAAAAAAAGTTATATGCAACCATTTTATAACCTCAAAACCCAAGCTTCTTATGGTAAAGGCGTATTCAAAGCCCGATAAGGCACGCTTAATATCTCAACTTTTTATGAAATTTACTCGCCCTCTCCCCAGAAGCAAAGAGAGGTTATGTTATTTGCCTAATAGTACATAGGAGGTTTTAGAGCACGAATTAAACTTGATACAGTTACATCAATTCAAAATATTTTACTAAAGAACTAGTAATAAATAGTAAAAAAAATTAGCTCAAAAAATGTTTTTATTCGAGGAAAAAAGTTGAAGTATAAGATTTGTATGCTACACTATTTACCCCCACCACACATGACTCGTGCTTCAGAATCAATCACCCACAATATTTCAATATAAACAATTTTATTTTATCAATAGATCAATAAATAATTGCTGCAGAGTGTTTCTACCCAAAAAAGAGCATAAGCAGCCATAACTTTACATTAATGACGTGTTATTATATTAAATTAATTAATACAAAATTTTGAAAAATTTTATCAGAGTGGGGTAGTTTTAACCCCGATCATCCCCTCACCTCCCCATAAAATAGCGAGTAGGGTATTAAAGTTAACGAAAAACAAACGGCTATTTTACTAAAAACATCTAGTTAATATACTGGATGTTCATCGAAAAGCAATACAAATATATAATTAACAGTTTAGAAGTAATAATAATAACGTATAACATACCTAATTTTCAGCAAAAAACGACGGCAGCCATGACGACTTCAGCACCAGAATTCGCAATGATAAGTTTTCGAGCTCTACTGTGCAGGTATGTAGCAGAGGACTAATAATTTTTAGGAACACATTAAAACCTAGGTAGAGATAAAAAATAATTAGAAATAGTAAAAAATAACCAGTAAACGTATAAATACAAGCTAAAAAAATACTAATATATACAGTTCCTCCGGTTTTTCACATGTACTAGATGAACAGATGTATTTCAATAGCAAAAAACTTAGAAGTCTCAATGTAAATTGATATCAAAATCACAAATTACGTCAAGACTACTCAAATCGCTGCTATTGGTCCTGGTGGCAGTCGGGATGGCACGTTCAAAACCTATTTTTGAGAGAGCTATAAAATACTTAGCGTTATAAGGGAAAAACATATACACTACAAAACAGATTAGTTAAAAAGTTAATTAGGAAAAACCTGAAAGAATATTTGATTAGATTGAAGTCATAGCACATAGAAAAAATATTATAAGATAAAAAATGCTGCAGCTTCTTTCTTCTCAGACAGGTAAATAGTGGTGAAATCCAACAGCTTTTAATCTCGAATAGTAAATTTATATTGATATAAGCACAATATAGCAGATACCACCCGAGATAAAAAACAATTAGATATAGTGATCGCTGCATATTTTCATCAGGAATGGCACCTATAAACTTTTAAAACAGAAAAGTATTATAAGATAAAAAATGTTGCAGCTTCTTTCTTCTCACACGGGTAATAGCTGAAATCAAACAGCTTTTATTCTTGAATAGTAGTTATATATTGATATAAGCACAATATAGCAGCTACCGTCCAAAATAAAAAACAATTAGATATAGCGATCGCAGTATATTTTAATCCTCTGGAATGGTACCTGTAAACTTTGAAACCTATTTTTTAGGAGTAAAAATAATAAATTAGGTAAATAACGGTTCAACATATAAATAATAGCTGAAAAAAAATGTACAGTGGGGGAGGTAAAGTAGTTAAAAAACGAGGTAGGTAGAATCTAACCAAGGGTAAAATACAGGTACATACTTTTTATCAGACAGATAAATATGCATACACAGCAGGTAAAAAGTTCAACTTTGTAGCAAATCCTATGGCTATAATTCGAGATTCTTGTGCCATACCGATATCAAAATCACGACATATCACAAGGATCTGCGACTATGGACATAGGTACAACATTTTATGAAGTAAAAAATAATAAATTACGCAAATAACAGTTCAGCAGGTAAAAACGTAGCTGACAGAATCTAACCAAGGGTAAAATATGGGTACATACACATTTAGCAATTAAAAACAATTATATATTGTAAGCGTTCAGTTCAACTTTGTAGAAAATCCCAGGGCTTTATTTCATAGATTCTTGTGCAATATTGATTTCAAAATCACAATATAAACACTAAGATCTACGAATAAGACAGAGGAAGTAAAAGGTGTTCTTCTTCTAATAACATGTGTAAAAACCAATCAGATATAGTCGTGACTACTGCAAAATATCGCTAAAAAATACAATATTTGCACAATAGTTACCACTACAGCTGCAGTTGTCCTAGCGTCCATGGAAATAGTAATCCGTAGAAAATTCCTCCCCCCAGAAGGGGGTGGTAAAAATATTAAATCAGATAAATAATCGATCAGTCAGTTAAAAATGTGATAAAATAGTAGTTTTCCTAAACCTAGAACGAAATATACGATAAAATGATTGTATGTAATATGCAGCTGACATAATTTTCTCTCCCACTTTTCCACATGGCTTGAGACATGTCAAAATATTAGATTTACGGGTCAGGATGCACCCTTTTTTTAATATTTTGGCTGGTTAAAAATTTGTGTCAGCCGATAACAGACTACTTTGTCTTAAAAAAGACAATACATAGGGGAAAGTATCCTATATTGTACTGCATCCTAAATTGTACCACCTTAATATTTCATAAATTCTCTATGTGAGGGACCCTCTAGCATACGCATGTGGTAGTTTAACCAATCTGAAGCCATCTTGCAAGATATCACGCGAGTAGGAAAGTTACCGGCAGTGAATATCGAAGTTGTTTATTTTCCTTAAATCGGAAGTAAGTTTTGTATGTATTTTCCTAAGATATAGAACGAAATCCGTATTGTTATTCTAATAGCTGTTTATTCCACTAAATATGTAAGTTTTCAGACACATTTTGCACTATTTATATTTGGGCTGAGCCAACATTTGAAATTATATTTTGTAAATATTAAGAAAATTTAATTGTTTCCTAATTTGTACCAGCATTGAGTTGCCTATTTTGTACCGGTCAAATTATAGCAACTTTCTTTAATTTTATTGCGGAATGCGCCAAAAGGGTATGAAATGGGGCAAGTGGTCAAAGGCGAACATGGACGACACATTGAAGAATTATAAAACTGGGAAATATGGATTGAACGAGATATGTAAAATGTATAACGTCTCAAAGTTTTAAAAGAAATTTGTAACGAGTTCTAAAATTTAGTAAACTCTCATAGAGTTAATGTATTTGATATGACTACATTGAGATTATACCTATTTTTCAATAAAAAAATATTTTGATGCTTTATTGCTAATTTTTTACTTTATTCTGGTTGGTACAAATTAGGAAACCAGGTAGTACAATTTAGGAAACTAGTTGCCTAAATTGTACTACTTGCAATGGTTTTCAAAAAACGCTTTCTTATTTAATTTATGAAATATAAAGGTAAAAAAACTGTCAATTTTGGTAGGAAACATCACTACGAATAACAGGTCAAGTTCTCAAACCACACAGATTAAACCGTTTACTTCTGAACGCATTTTTTTACAAAGTGGTACAATATAGGCTACTTTACCCTACAGACTAACTTAAAAATCCTACATTAATAAAAAAGTTACAATGAAAACTCTAACTCGTCATATAATACTAGATTTAAAAATTAAATAGTATTAAGGTAATATTTTTTAAAAAATAGTTGGACAACTTTAAACTTGTCCAGAGGTCGAAAAATAGATTAATAACGAGCCACCAAAAATATATATAGTGTCCCAGAAGGCGTTACTAATTGTTATTAGTTATAGGTGTTGGTAAAATGATTGTGTTATCGGTAACAATACAGTTATCAAGAATATAATAAAAAAACAACAGAAAAACTTGAAAAATATAGAATATAAGTTTTAAAACAGCGGTACCGCAACGCTAAAAGTTATAGATTTACGTAATGATAATCGATAAGAAAAAGGATTACTGAAACTATGAAAAAATATAAATTATGGAAATATAGCACAAGTAAAACAAGGCTTCTACTTACAAGAGTCTTTCGAAAACGAACAAAGCTAAAAAACATCGAATTTTAAAAATGTCACTGTTTTTTCCCATTTTAATATAAGCCTTTTAAAAATTTACACTTATGTTTTCTATAGGTAATAATGAAAGCATAATGTTAACTAAAGGGTATGAGTATAAAATTAGTTGCATATAACGTTATCAAATCCAGAAAAACCGCAAAGATTTATACACAGTTGCGCGCTTGCAACTACCATGCTACAGGCCCTATGGTAATTGAGGCAAACTGGTAACATTTAAAAAGTGTTATTAACACTCTGTAATTAAAATGGGGGAATAAGTAGGGGTAGGTATATATTCCAGAACGCAATATTTAGAGCCGTTTTATATCTTGTTAAAATTTTTTAAAGGTTTGTGTGTGCGTAGAGTTGTTATAAAATGGCTGATGGTGAGTTTTTTGCATATAATATAGTATTTTTTCTAATAAAATTTTTCTTCTAAAGAATTTTATATGATGATATTCGCAGAGGATCTGGTCGAATCGACCTTCCCAAATCAAAATGTAAGTTTTTTAGAGTTTTTTAATTTTTCCGATTCTAATTCCAATTTAATCTTTCCAGTTTACTTATTTTTATCACGACGGCCCACCGCCGAGTTCGTTACCATCAACAGCCGTAATTTTATATTGTGGATTTCAATGTAACAAAAACGTATTGGTATGGGTAGACCCCATAGCCAAATATGTCTATGTAAATTTCTATTAAGGGGATAAAAATAAAATTTTTTAAAGTGCAACGTTTTTATTTATAATCCCCTTTTTATAAAAAAATGTTTAAATATAGCATCATAAAATAGGGTAAAATAGCTAAAATTGCTGGCTCTCCAATCTGAAAAGAAAACACGTATTTAGTATTTTTAGAGAATTCAATGCTTTTTTTAATTTAAACCGAAATTTTTAAGCTAACGAACGCACGCATTTTATGCTGAATTGAAAATATGTAAATAGTATGTCAATTTTCTTACCCCTGACACCCCTGACTCCAGTTCTCTTGAATTTCCAACATTGGGGATTCTTTTTTATAATCTTCAAAGTATTTCATCCCGCGAAATACAAGAGACAGCTGCTTATTATTTAAGCTGTCAATGGCTTCATCAGTCAATGTCATACGCTTAGGCAGATATACTATATGATTTTGTAGCTCAACTTTAGTTTGCATACCGAATCTTCCATCATGTTTTTCAATGTGAACAATAGGGTAATATTTATCAACAACCATTTCCTTACAAGGTAGTATGGGCTTATGAGCAGCAAATACCCCAATTTTATTAATTTCACTGAGACTCATCGTGGTCATTCAACACACTTTTTAAATTTAAAAAAATACTGAAAAACTGATTAATTATTTAACAAAACGGTGTATTTTATGGTGTTTAAGCGCCCCCTCCCCATTTTTTCAAAACACTCCCTCTGTTTAAGTATTTTATCGAAAACGTAATTACCAATCATTTTTCAGAAAAAAACTTTTAAGTTATGCATTCCAATTAAAAGTAGTATTTCTTTAACCCCGCCCCCTAAATTCCCCACCACCCCAAAAACGTTTTCAAGACCGGGGCAGGTAGGTCCGTAGTATAAAAAGATTTTTTATTTAAACTTTTATACCATAATGTTTTCAAAACTTAGGCATACTTCGGCAGCATAAGTATTTGCAGTTACTTAATCTTTTTTAAAAATTTTGGTATTTTTAGTGCTGTTACATCTGATAGTGGTAAGTCAGTATTTCTAATGTTTTTTTATTTTAAAAAAAGGTTTATTTTATTTACTAAAAAATCAAACGTTTATAGTATATATTTTTGCTGAATTAGAACAGAATTTCTTCTGCATAAACTTTTCTTTTCAGGTATCGCATTTTATAAAAATAAAATCATACAATGTATAAATGCTTTAAGTGTAGACAATTATTTAAGTTTAAGAATGTTGACATATGTGAATTTGATTTATGGTTCGAAATTTACGGTTTTTCTTATATATACAACGATTCATTACTAGATGGAATAAATAAAAGAACTTTGGGGATCAGTACTGACAATGCAGTGATATGCATAATTTTTTTAAGAAATTTAAATATAACACTAGAGAAAGTACACGCTTCAGGAATAGACCCCTTTCAGCTGGATTATTTATGTTTTATATGTAAAAATTGCATTCAAGCATTATCAGAAGCTTAGGTAGAAATTACTTATTTAAATACTAGCGTACAAGGACAACGATAAAACTTTTATAAATTAACTAGAGTTAAATAAAAATAAAAATGACAATATTATTATATTTTATTCAATATCTATGGAGGGCGTAGTAATTTGGAAAATATATAAGTTTATTATCTGGTTTATAGGAGCGTAAACTAAAAGCTGATGATATTGCTCATAATTTTTATTTTAAAAAACACATATTTTACATTAAGAAACATGTCATATAATACTTTTCTAGATTTAACACAATTATTCCTATTTATAAAATTCTATAATGCCGAGTCTTTGTAGCTCCATCAGTATGGCCATTATTTCACTATGATTGCATTTATCAACATTATTTTCTTCTAAATATTTGATCCTATCAACTAGTTCATTAACATCATCATAATGTGATACAATGCCGTATTCTCTTTCAGCTGTAGGACTTTTGTAATCCACGTGTTTCATCGGCTTTGAAGATTTTAAAGTGTAAATTCTTTTAGGCGGAAATAACTTTGCTATAATATTTTTATACTTCCAATTAGAGCTAGAAAGAATGCGCTCATCTCGGTTAAAATTCCTCCTATGAACGTTGGTGAGAAGTAGAATTTCTTTGTAGTCATTTAAGTCCTTGGTCGAGTATCCTTTTGAACGCATACTCGTAAGTAAACTTAATAGCCCAGTCGTTAAAGTATACGTATCGTTTATTAATCAATAACTTATTATTTTGAATCTCTACTGGAACATTTCCAATAAAGTACTCAGTGCCATCAGTTCTAAATCCCATGACGTTTTTATCTGCCATTTCCAGGAGCATCATTTTAATTTTTCTTTCAGCCATCATGCCTTTATGACGCCTTGTAAACTAATGAGTATGCAAACAGAGTGTTTCGCTATTTATTAAACCTAACACTATCGTAACACTAACCTAACACTATCGTAACACTATGCTAACACACCCATAACAACCACCTAACCCTACCCAAAACAACTCCCCAACATTATCTAACATCCCTATCAACTACCTAACAAACACTTAACTAGTAGAAATGCTGTTCATAAAACCCCTGCGGGGGAGCAGTTTTAACATTAATCAAACCAATCAGAGGGTATGTGTTTTCCTTATAGAACATAACAGCTAAATGAGTACTATAAACAGCTGATATAAGCTCATCTTTTTTATATTTTTAGAGACCCGGTATATACTATTTAATATACAGACCCTAGTGGGTAGTTTTATAAACTAAATGGTTTAAAAATCTCTTGTGCCAAACCCAAAAATTGTGAAATATAAATCATTTTTATTTCAACTTAGCTCTTTTTTTAAACAAGATTAAATAAATATCCTATGTAAAGCGTGGGATTGATATAATAACTGAAATGTTATAATTTACATTCTTACACGCAGGTTTTTTCTCTAAGAATGTGCTTATTAATTAAAAAATTATTTATCAGTATAAGCCTTATCTTTTTGAATCCTGTAATTTTCTATGTATTTTCATATCCCACATGCTATGGGTAGGGGTTGATTGGGGTAACTACCCCCCATATATTTTTATAACATCTCGCCGATTGCTATTAACACTAGGATATATTGTAAAAATTCTTTCAGATTCGATTGATTGTTAAGAACGTGTTTTGAGAAGTTGGATCTTTTTTCTTTGGATGTTTGATTATAAAGAGTTCAAGGAACCCTTAAAACTATATAGCTGTTATCTGGACGCAATTTCGATTTTAAACACCGTAGTTTAATAGGAGAAAGTTTGAGCTACATTTTTAAAACTTAAGTGCCTTGGCTATCGGCCTTAACCAATAGATTAGATATAGGTGTGATGATATAGACCTAATCGATAAATTAATTGTATTGATTATTAGTTATAACCAATATCTATCGCAGTTTTTAATTAATTTATAGTTGTGAGTTTAATGTGCGAATATCAAAATATTTTTTCTGGTTATAAAGAGTTCAAGGAACCCTTAAAACTACATAGCTGTTATCTGGACGCAATTTCGATTTTAAACACCGTAGTTTAATAGGAGAAAGTTTGAGCTACATTTTTAAAACTTAAGTGCTTTGGCTATCAGCCTTAACCAATAGATTAGATATAGGTATGATGATATAGACCTAATCGATAATTATTGCATGGATTATTACCCATAACCAATAACTATTTTATTTTTAAATTAATTTATAGTTTATGTGTGAATTTTTAAAAACTAAATAGTATTAAGTAAGCATTTGACACTTGCCCTCCTTATCTCTCGGGGGGATTGATGCATTTAATTATCAGTTTAAATTTAATTTTATTATTTTATACTACCTATTAAGGATCAAAAAAATTGTTACGCCTCTGAGCACCGAGGTTATAAATAGGGGTAAATTTTCTTCTCTCCATCATTCTACTTGAGGCTGTTCGAGAGTACAGACGTGTTTAGTTTTGTTCCAGAGCATAAAAAATGTCATTTCCAAGCGATTACGTAAAATCCATAAGGGGTAAGATTCAGAACTCCAATCTAACTAGAGAGAAGTGTGGTATGGTTTTAAGGGAATGCACTCGTGCATTGTACAACTTAACTCGCAACTTAAAACGCGCTAAAACAGTGCCGGAAAAGGCACATATAACATCATGTATGGCTCAGATCAAAGGTTTCCAACATGTACTAAAGAATAAAAAGGTCGGTGGGGGAACAGGTGTCAGGAGAACTGAAACTGCGACCCACCGTGTTAAATGGGTAGATCTTCATTCCGCTTTTCAATCGAGAATTAGAACGGGTGTTATAGTCAATCTTAAACATACAGATGTAGGCACATTTTTAGACGATTGTGCCGCATTGTTTAGAAGAAGAATCCAAAACGCTTTAAAAAAAGACGACGCTCTCAAGGTCAACACCGTTTTGAGTGGGGAATTCGAAATTGCAAAGGCTGATGAAATTTTAGAAGAAAATAAATATTTCAACACGTTAAGTTTTTCCATACATCAAGGAGCTGATTTAGATGAATTGTTTCGAGAAAAAATTAGAGGTCCCCTTTTAGCTGATTTAGACGACTTTGCAGGTAAAAATTCAGGCTGGGCGTTAAGCCGGGTTGTGAACTTAATGATTAATATTAATAAGTATAATCCTCTGCGTGTGGGAAGCTATCTAGAGCTCCCCACCCCCATTGCTAAGAGAAAGGCTTGTATTAATGTTCAAAACCAGGATAATATGTGTTTTGCTTGGTCAATAGTCTCCGCTTTACATCAGGTTGCTAGAAGTAGCCGACAAAATAAAACTTCTTCATATCCGGATCCTAAGACTATATTTAACTTGAAAGGAATTCAGTTTCCGATAACACAAGGTCAAATTCCCCGTTTTGAGCGGCAAAATAACTTATCAATTAATGTGTATAGACTACAAAAAGACGGTAAAATTTTTAAAGTTCTTCCATATTTTATAACCAATGATAAAAAAGATCGACATGTTAATTTACTGCTCATTCAAGACAGTTACATTTCCGAAGACGATTTTGATAATTTATATCCGGTTAAATTCCACTATGTTTGGATAAAAAATCTATCGCGACTCATATCACCCCAACTTAGTAAAAATACGAAACAAAAATTTATTTGCGATCGGTGTTTGCACTATTTTGGATCATCTGAAAAATTAGCTTCCCATACTAAAGAATGTATTAAAATTAATGATAAATTAGTACCCAAAGTCCCTACACAAGATAACGCAATTGTAGAGTTTAAAAATCATCATTTCAAGGAGAAGGTACCATTTGTAATTTATGCCGACTCAGAATGTTTGCTTTTACCTGTTGAGGACGATTCATCTAAAAAAACCGAAAAATATCAAAAACATGTTGCATTTTCCGTGGGGTATTACGTAAAGTGTTCTTACGACGATAGCCTTTCATTTTATCGATCATATACAGGGCCGGACTGTATGAAATGGTTCATGGGCGAGCTACAACAATTTGCTGAAGATGTTGAAACAGTATTTTGGTGTCCTTTACCCATGGAACCATTAACGGAAAAACAGCGGGAAGAATTTCAAACTGCCACTCATTGTCATATCTGTTCACAACCTTTTTCTGAAGGAGATAAGCGTGTGCGAGATCACAGCCATCTCGATTCCACCTATAGAGGCGTTACTCATCAAAGCTGTAATTTAAATTTTCAAGATTCCAAAGTAGTTCCCGTTATATTCCATAACCTCAGTTCTTATGATGGTCACATGATTATAAAAGCCTTGTCTGAAATAGATGGACGTATCGATATATTGCCGGTCAACAAGGAAAAATACATATCATTTACAAAACATATTGCCAACAGCGCTATACAATTTAGATTTCTCGATAGTTTTAGATTTTTATCTGATGGACTAGATAAGCTAGTATCATATTTGAAAGAGTATCCGATACTTAAATCAGAATTTGGGGAGCTAAGCGATGAACACTTTAAATTATTAACCCGTAAAGGCGTTTTCCCATACGATTACATGGATAGTTGGGAAAGATTACAAGAACAAAAATTACCTCCAAAAATATCCTTTTATAACAGCTTAGAAGACAAGTATATATCCCGAGATGCTTATATGCATGCCAACAATGTATGGGAAAAATTTGCATGTAAAAATATGCGGGATTATTCGGAGCTATACATGAAAACCGATGTTTTGCTCTTAGCTGATGTTTTCGAAAAATTTCGTAGTATCAGCTTAAAAACTTATAGTATTGATCCCGCACATGCGTATACCTTGCCTGGATATGCATGGCAGTGTATGTTGCTCATGACTAAACAGAAACTTGAGTTGCTGACGGACCTAGATATGATATTATTTATAGAAAAGGGAATTCGTGGTGGTTTGAGCCAATGTTCAAAAAGATATGCCGAAGCCAACAATACGATATGCCAAATTACGATTCTAATAAGGAAACAAATTATTTATTATATACGGATGTTAATAATCAATACGGGTGGGCAATGTCACAATATTTACCATACGGGGGATTTAACTGGTTATCCGACAGTGAAATTTCGCAACTGAATATTCTTGATGTTGCCGATAAGACAGATATTGGATATATCTTGGAAGTAGATTTGGAAATACCCGAAGCACTTCATGATATATTTTCAGATTTACCACCATGTCCGAACCATGAACCGCCGCCGGAAGGTTCTAAAATCAATAAACTAATGGCTACTTTAAAAATCAAAAAAGAGTATGTCATACATTACAGAAATTTAAAACAAGTGATAAAACTCGGTGTAAAAGTTACTAAATTACACCGAGTTTTATCATTCAAGCAATCTGATTGGCTGAAACAATATATCGACTTTAATACTCTGCTAAGACAACAAGCAACAAATGAATTTGAGAAAAACTTCTTTAAACTGTTAATCAACGCTGTATTCGGCAAATCTATGGAAAATATTCGACGTCATTGCAATGTTAAATTAATAACCAAATGGGATGGGCGATATGGAGCTGAAGCGCTTATCGCCAGGCCCGAATTTAAAAGTAGTACCATTATTGATGAAAACATGATTATCGTTGAGCTCGCAAAAACCAATGTTTATTTTAACAAACCTATATACGTAGGAATGTGTATACTAGACATTGCTAAAACTACCATATATGATTTTCATTATAATTACATGTTAAAAACGTTCTCTAAATGTAATGTTTTATATACTGACACTGATAGTCTTATCTATGAAATTAAAAACCAAGATGTATATGAGATAATTAAAAGAGACTGTAACAAATATTTTGATACTAGCGATTATCCCGATGACAATGTTTATAATATACCTAGGGTAAACAAAAAGGTGTTGGGAATGATGAAAGATGAGAATAACGGCAGAATAATGACACATTTTATTGGCCTTCGCTCTAAAATGTATGCTACTAAAGTTCTTTATACGCCCGAGGAGATGCATATTGAACAGTTAAAATTGGAAGAGGCGGCTAAAGAACGTGTGGAAATTGATCAAGCGCTGTCGAACTTGGGAGTTACTAAAAAGATAAAGGGGATTAATAAATCTGTAATTAAAAATAAAATAACGTTTGAAGACTTTGTTGAATGTTTGAAATCTTTTACTGAGAAAACCATATCACAAAATTTAATTAGATCTCAAAAGCACGAATTGCATACCTTAAAACAAACCAAAATTGGTCTGAGTCCCTACGATGACAAACGGAAAATATCACAGTCTTCGCCATTGACATTACCTTGGGGACATTGTTCTCTGATGGAGGAAGATTAGTATAGGGAATGCATTATCTAAGTATATATTAATATTGTATTATATATATATATATATATATATATATATATGTTTGTAATATTTAAGTTACCTTTGTAAAGTAAAATATATAATTTTTATATATCACCATAATATACCATCATCATATATCATCATAATATTTAAGTTGCCTTTGTAAAGTAAAATATGTAATTTTTATATATCACCAAACTGAATAAATAAAATAATTTGTCTTGCAATTTCTTGTCTTTTTTTGAAACCTTTTTACCAACACCTATAACTAATAACAATTAGTAACGCCTTCTGGGACACTATATATATTTTTGGTGGCTCGTTATTAATCTATTTTTCGACCTCTGGACAAGTTTAAAGTTGTCCAACTATTTTTTAAAAAATATTACCTTAATACTATTTAATTTTTAAATCTAGTATTATATGACGAGTTAGAGTTTTCATTGTAACTTTTTTATTAATGTAGGATTTTTAAGTTAGTCTGTATGTATTGTCTTTTTTAAGACAAAGTAGTCTGTTATCGGCTGACACAAATTTTTAACCAGCCAAAATATTTAAAAAAGGGTGCATCCTGACCCGTAAATCTAATATTTTGACATGTCTCAAGCCATGTGGAAAAGTGGGAGAGAAAATTATGTCAGCTGCATATTACATACAATCATTTTATCGTATATTTCGTTCTAGGTTTAGGAAAACTACTGTTTTATCACATTTTTAACTGACTGATCGATTATTTATCTGATTTAATATTTTTACCACCCCCTTCTGGGGGGAGGAATTTTCTACGGATTACTATTTCCATGGACGCTAGGACAACTGCAGCTGTAGTGGTAACTATTGTGCAAATATTGTATTTTTTAGCGATATTTTGCAGTAGTCACGACTATATCTGATTGGTTTTTACACATGTTATTAGAAGAAGAACACCTTTTACTTCCTCTGTCTTATTCGTAGATCTTAGTGTTTATATTGTGATTTTGAAATCAATATTGCACAAGAATCTATGAAATAAAGCCCTGGGATTTTCTACAAAGTTGAACTGAACGCTTACAATATATAATTGTTTTTAATTGCTAAATGTGTATGTACCCATATTTTACCCTTGGTTAGATTCTGTCAGCTACGTTTTTACCTGCTGAACTGTTATTTGCGTAATTTATTATTTTTTACTTCATAAAATGTTGTACCTATGTCCATAGTCGCAGATCCTTGTGATATGTCGTGATTTTGATATCGGTATGGCACAAGAATCTCGAATTATAGCCATAGGATTTGCTACAAAGTTGAACTTTTTACCTGCTGTGTATGCATATTTATCTGTCTGATAAAAAGTATGTACCTGTATTTTACCCTTGGTTAGATTCTACCTACCTCGTTTTTTAACTACTTTACCTCCCCCACTGTACATTTTTTTTCAGCTATTATTTATATGTTGAACCGTTATTTACCTAATTTATTATTTTTACTCCTAAAAAATAGGTTTAAAAGTTTACAGGTACCATTCCAGAGGATTAAAATATACTGCGATCGCTATATCTAATTGTTTTTTATTTTGGACGGTAGCTGCTATATTGTGCTTATATCAATATATAACTACTATTCAAGAATAAAAGCTGTTTGATTTCAGCTATTACCCGTGTGAGAAGAAAGAAGCTGCAACATTTTTTATCTTATAATACTTTTCTGTTTTAAAAGTTTATAGGTGCCATTCCTGATGAAAATATGCAGCGATCACTATATCTAATTGTTTTTTATCTCGGGTGGTATCTGCTATATTGTGCTTATATCAATATAAATTTACTATTCGAGATTAAAAGCTGTTGGATTTCACCACTATTTACCTGTCTGAGAAGAAAGAAGCTGCAGCATTTTTTATCTTATAATATTTTTTCTATGTGCTATGACTTCAATCTAATCAAATATTCTTTCAGGTTTTTCCTAATTAACTTTTTAACTAATCTGTTTTGTAGTGTATATGTTTTTCCCTTATAACGCTAAGTATTTTATAGCTCTCTCAAAAATAGGTTTTGAACGTGCCATCCCGACTGCCACCAGGACCAATAGCAGCGATTTGAGTAGTCTTGACGTAATTTGTGATTTTGATATCAATTTACATTGAGACTTCTAAGTTTTTTGCTATTGAAATACATCTGTTCATCTAGTACATGTGAAAAACCGGAGGAACTGTATATATTAGTATTTTTTTAGCTTGTATTTATACGTTTACTGGTTATTTTTTACTATTTCTAATTATTTTTTATCTCTACCTAGGTTTTAATGTGTTCCTAAAAATTATTAGTCCTCTGCTACATACCTGCACAGTAGAGCTCGAAAACTTATCATTGCGAATTCTGGTGCTGAAGTCGTCATGGCTGCCGTCGTTTTTTGCTGAAAATTAGGTATGTTATACGTTATTATTATTACTTCTAAACTGTTAATTATATATTTGTATTGCTTTTCGATGAACATCCAGTATATTAACTAGATGTTTTTAGTAAAATAGCCGTTTGTTTTTCGTTAACTTTAATACCCTACTCGCTATTTTATGGGGAGGTGAGGGGATGATCGGGGTTAAAACTACCCCACTCTGATAAAATTTTTCAAAATTTTGTATTAATTAATTTAATATAATAACACGTCATTAATGTAAAGTTATGGCTGCTTATGCTCTTTTTTGGGTAGAAACACTCTGCAGCAATTATTTATTGATCTATTGATAAAATAAAATTGTTTATATTGAAATATTGTGGGTGATTGATTCTGAAGCACGAGTCATGTGTGGTGGGGGTAAATAGTGTAGCATACAAATCTTATACTTCAACTTTTTTCCTCGAATAAAAACATTTTTTGAGCTAATTTTTTTTACTATTTATTACTAGTTCTTTAGTAAAATATTTTGAATTGATGTAACTGTATCAAGTTTAATTCGTGCTCTAAAACCTCCTATGTACTATTAGGCAAATAACATAACCTCTCTTTGCTTCTGGGGAGAGGGCGAGTAAATTTCATAAAAAGTTGAGATATTAAGCGTGCCTTATCGGGCTTTGAATACGCCTTTACCATAAGAAGCTTGGGTTTTGAGGTTATAAAATGGTTGCATATAACTTTTTTTCTCTATGTTGTACCGTATATTAACTAAATTTTTATTAAAAATATAATTTTTTTGCTTAAATTTTAATATCTTTCTAGTTATTTTTTAGAGTTGGTATGCTTTAAAATTTATGTTAAGTATATAATATTACATATTTTTTGCAGGTATTAGGACTAGATTTTTTTTATAATTCGGGTGTTTGACATAATTTGAATATAAACTCGTTTTGCGGTAAACCAACACGTTTCCGGTGCAGAATAATTATCGCATTCAATATTTTATGTGGTTTTTTTTGGAAGGAAATTGGCGGTTTTTGCTTTCTGCATGAGGTTTTATAATCTATTATTTCTAAAGCGCATTTCCTAATTTTTGCATATAAATGTGCGGCTGACCGCGTGGAATATCTAGCGACTTTGTAAAAATTTCTTTGATTAATATGGGTATATTTATTACACTTGGAATTTTTTAGGACGTCTTATCAGTTTTTTATTTATAGATTTTGATATCGCCGTAATTGCGTTCTACCTAAGCATTAAGTTTGCTTGGGTTTGCTAAGCCGGAGCTTCGTTGCTGTTGTGGGAGTTATTATAGTTTCTTAAAAGTTAAATTTTTTTAAAATTTTATCTGGGATTGTTTTATAACTTAATCTTTTGGATCTCTTTGAATGCTTATTATATATGCCCATCTATGGATATGATCGTTTTTGAATAACATAACTTCTTATCTGCTGGTATAATCATGCTCTTTTTAATAAGCTTCCATTTATTAACTATTCTTCTATAACAAGCTGCACCTATCATATCACATACATAGCAATGAACTACCCAACCACTGAACCACTCGACAACTGAACCGCTAAAAAACAACTACCAACCACTTAAAGGCTAAAAACAGGTCCTGTTCAAGCAAACTTTTTACACGTCTAACCGCTCAACTAGACAACAGCTAAAAGAGCCTCCCTATTTCTGAAAAAACAGTTAAAAAACAACTCTTGAACCGCTAAAAACAACTACCAACCACTTAACAACAAACAGCTCTGTTCAAACCACCCTGTTCTAAAGCACCCTGTTCCTAACCACCCTGTTCTAAAGCACCCTGTTCCTAACCACCCTGTTCTAAAGCACCCTGTTCCTAACCACCCTAATATTAATCTGTTCTGCAAAATATATAGCTCTTTAATAATCTAATACCCTCGTATATTTAAATTTTTGTATCTTCTCCTACACCATTTTGATTATCTAATACTATTATTCCATTAACTCTTATCATTTTTTTAATCAGCTAATTAATTCATAGTAATTTCTTATCTACTAATCACCTTCCCCGCTAAAAATATCATTAATATTCTACCCCAACTCATCTAACACGATGGTGGACTGAACGGCGGTCAAAAGTGCCACGCCTTAAAATGGTTATAAAAATGCAAATCGAACCTTAAATTTTCTTATGGAGATTTACATGTAAAAATGGGGTTTGTGTCGGCAGTACATACATTGCCACAACTACTGATTTGCTCACCGAGAACAATGTTAATACAGAGAAAAACGTTTCAACCTACAGGGGTAAAAGAAATAAAATTTTTAAAGAGGGGGATATAGTATTGTGTCGAGATTATAGGAATCCAAATAAAAAGGCATGGGCTGAAGCAAAGATTGATGAAGTTCTAGGTGATAGGATTTATTTATGTAAACTTCTGAAAGAGGGATTTATTTGGAAAAGGCATATCGACCAAATTTTGAGTAGTGAGTTGAGGCAAGATAATGAGCGCTCAAGTTTTGTCGATGTTCCTGATAATATTAGCAATGATAATAATGTTGTTTGTGATAGAACGTACATACCTGTTTCTATGCCTGATTTGCCTACTGGTGATATTATACCTAACAGTGACAGTGAAAGTGTAAAAGCAGAGTTGAGTTTTGATCCTGGAAATGCGATGAACAAGAGTGAAATAGGTGATCAAAATAAAGACTGTGCTAGACAACAAGAAAATAAGGATTCTTTAGTGGACAGTAAGAATAGGCATACTAATTTAAACATTAATGATCGTCCAAAAAGGCAAATAAGGGCACCTGAGCGTTTAAATTTATAGATGGGGTAGATTGTAGTATATTGAACATTGGTACTCTAAATGTTAGGTGACTTTTGGTATTACTCATCTGTGTGTGTTTTAATCTATGGTTGTTGTTTCGATGTCTTGTTAATAGATGTCGTGCCTTGTATTAAAAGCAATGTAATATTTGTAATGCGTTAGAGTAGATAGGATAGAAAGAAAGCTCTCCCTCTCTCTCTCTTCTTCCATGAAGCCATCTTCGTGCAGTAGTTTTAAGGAATTAAAAATAAATCTTAAGTTTTCCACGTGCTGGCATTCTTATTGTTTAATCCGACGATACTACACTAGTGATGCCGCAGAAGGGTTCAGGTCCGTAAAAAGGTGCCTGTGCTCCTTCTTTAGCAAGTTGGTCAGCAATTTCATTGCCTTCCACACCTTTGTGGCCCGGCACCCACATTAGAGTTATACTATTGTTTTTTGCCAGTTGGTTGAGGGATTGTCGGCAGTCCCATGCCAGTTTGGAGTAGAAGGTACATGAAGCTAGTGCCTTTATAGCTGCCTGGCTGCCCGATAGAATGTAGATTTTTGTTGGCACATTCGGTGGCGCATAAATCTACCGCGTGTATTTCTGCTTGAAAGATGGAAGGTGCTTTGCCCAGAGGCTTTGAAATTCGGCATTTTGGCCCAAAGACCCCCGCTCCCACCCCCTATGCCATCTTTGATCCATCTGTGTACCACACTAGTGAACCTTTCTCAAATTGCAGCGCTGTTTCGCTCATACTTCGACGGTCTTTTATGACTACTTGAAAAGAGCGCTGAAAGTCGCACACTTTTGGCATTGAATCAATTGGTTTGGTTATATCCTCTAACTGGATGTCTTTTAGTATTTTGAGGTGACCAGTCAAATCTCCTGACTTAAGTTTTGTTGTTTGGGTAGGGGACGGACGGGCAAGACGAATATGACGGGCAAAAAGAGTAATTCGTCGTTTGGAACCGTTACGCGTGCAAGTGAGATGAAAACAGTAACACGAGATTCTAGACATGCAGCCGCATGAAATCAGTTGACCGCCAAGCACACTGTTGTTAACATCAATTTTTAACGACCGGCAAACCGATTTTAGCAAATAAAAATCAATACATCACGGTAAGTTATTTACTTATTAATACCTTGTGGGTGAGGGTATGCTGTGTTAAATATTTTTTGTAATAAATATATGTATAAACAATAAATAAACTGATAACAGATTTGATTCCAAAATATGTGTGTGTATTTTGCAGTTTGATATAATTTGTTAGTGCTGGGCGGGCAAAACGGATCCGGGCAAAATGAATAGTATCCGTTTTGCCCGCCTTGTTTCAG
The DNA here is from genome assembly GCA_963971165.1 of Philopedon plagiatum. Lineage (NCBI taxonomy): Eukaryota > Metazoa > Arthropoda > Insecta > Coleoptera > Curculionidae > Philopedon > Philopedon plagiatum. The sequence goes on from OZ020193.1 coordinate 61,705,688, forward strand.
CACACCGGTTCTAATAAATTTTGATCTAGAACGGATTTTTTATTTTCCAGATGGTATACAACTATATACGAAAGACCAACAGAGCCAATTGGTCAGAAGAAAACCTACAAAATGCTATTGTAGAAGCCAACAGAACCTCCATTCTAAATGCAAGCCGAAGATATGGAATTCCTTATGCCACACTTCACAGACATATAAAGTCAGGTCGTGTTGACAAAAAGTTAGGTCGATTTTCTACTGTTTTCACCCCAGAAGAAGAAGCTGAATTACTGCATTACGTGTACAAGATGGATTCTATTTTCTATGGTTTTACACGGGTAGAATTTCTTCAGTTAGCCGGAGAGTTTGCAAAGAAAAAGGAAAAAGAGGGGCGTTTTACACAAAATGTAGCCGGCAAAGGCTGGTTTAAAAATTTTAAACTTCGACATAAAAATTTAGTACTGAGAGCCCCAGAACCAACTTCAGTTGCAAGAGCAAAGGGATTTAACCGTGAAGCCGTCGACAGATTTTATACTTTGTTGGAAGAGATAATGGAAAAAAATAAAATTATGCCTGAGATGATCTTTAATATGGATGAAACTGGAGTGAGAACCACATCCACAAAGCCGCCAAAAATTTTGTCCAAATCTGGAAAGAAGCAAGTAGGAATAATTTCCAGCAATGAAAGAGGTGTTTTAACAACTGTTATTTGTTGTTGCAGCGTTGCAGGTTCATATATTGCACCTTTCTTTATCTTCAAGCGAAAGAAATTTGATCAACGACTGCTAGATGGGGCTCCGCCAGGTTCTGAGGCAACAGTAACAGACAGTGGATGGGTCAACGCTGAGAAGTTTCAAAATTGGCTCTATACATTTGTACAAAAAGTACGACCTACTGCAGAGAGGAAAGGACTGTTGATTCTTGATAATCACGAATCACATAAAAGCTACGCTGCTCTTGAATTCGCCTCACAAAATCATGTAATCTTTCTCTCCATTCCCCCGCATACTTCGCATCGTCTCCAACCTCTCGATGTGTCTGTGTATGGTCCAGTAAAAAAATACTTTGAAATTGAAGTTAATGTATTTCAAAAAGGACATCCTGGGAGAATAATAAATCAATTCGATGTGGCTAAGTGGTTCATTTTCCTTTAGTTTAAGTTTAATTTTATTTAATTTAAATTTTAGTCCTGTACAATATTCATATAATTCCCGTAATACTAATATAATTTAACATTTTATATTAATTGCGCCATCTGCACTTTTTTTGTTTAACCAAACTTAATATTAACTTAAATATCTAGTTAACAAATTCAGTGATTTGGCTTTTACCTGAGAGGTGACTTCTTATCGCTATGCGCGGGAGTGCAAGTCTCGCTTCAATATTCAACAAATGTAACTCAACGCAATTACACCCGCATACACGCATCTTCATAAAGTCGCTAGTGAAAACCATATTATAGTGCCGCATTTTACAAATAATTTAGAATAAGACTTTTAAGTGCTAGTTATGACCCAGAGGACATCTTCAGATTAACACATCCAGGGGGCCCCCATGTTCCAGTGAACCTTCTCAGATGGGTAAGTCATCTTCTCTTTGTTTCCGCCAATTCACTGAACCTTACAAAAAACTTAAAGCTATCGAAGGAATTAATAATACATCATTTGGTCCAATCGCTTGCCGGATTTTGATATTTTGTGCACGAAGGCGTAATTAATTACTTTCTTAAAAATTTATTTAGTTTTCTAATTTTCTACGAAAAAGTATCACATTCCTTAAACGTGCATTTTTTGTCGCATTTTATTTGCTATTGATATGAAGTGTTGGTAGTAAAAAACCAAATAGTTTAAATAAATCGCAAAATAATTTTGAATTTTACTACGTTTACACAGTTGTAAGTTGATCATTTGAAGATTGAACTTACCTTGTCTTTTAATCATATCTCTTAAAAACCTAACTGATTATTGCTAATTGAAATTAAATTTTCTTCTTTTCACGATGTCAAACGCTGATAAAATTAAAAAGTGTAAAGTGTTGCGAGATATTGAAATCTCTAAACTGAACGAATTGCTTTCTCTAGGTTTAGCTGCAAAATCAGATAATTCAAAGAAACGCATTTTTGAACCTGCTTGTGAGGATTTGGAACAAATTCGTAACGAATATTTTAAACATCACTCTGCGCTTATAAATTTGACTTATAGCGAGGATGATGAAGTTTAAATTGGCTACTAAAGAAATTAATAAATTCAATTCTACAGTCTCCCAAGTTAAAGCCCTTTATAATGAATTATTTTCCTTGTCATCTATAACTAGTTCTACAAAATCTAGAACAAGCATTGGTAACTCCAATGTGGTAAACCCAGACCATGTTAATCTGCCAAAAATTGAATTGATTAAATTTAAAGGAGATATCAAATCCTTTCCTGCATTTTATGATCTTTTTGAGAATTTGGTACATAACAATCCTATACTTTCAAATATTGAAAAATTTTCTTATTTGATTTCGCACCTTGAAGGTACTCCTTTAAATTTGGTTAAATGCTTGCCAATGTCTGCCGCTAATTATTCTATCGCTTATGATAATTTAGTCAAACGCTACAAAAATACTAGACTTTTGGCACAAGCATATTGGAGCAGCATTGAAAATGCCCCCAGTGTAAACTCTGATGATCCGAACGCTTTAAGAAATTTATTAGATATATTTTCAAAAAATATAGAAGCACTTAAAACGCTAAATTTAGATCCAGATTCTTGGGATTTTATATTAACGCACTTACTTCTTAAAAAGGTTGACGCAAATATTGTTACCCGCTTTGAAATTGCGCACGGAAAACATGGAGAAATTCCGCAGTATAAAAATGTCTACAATTTCTTAGAAAACCGTTGTAACGCTTTATTTACTGTTACCCCCACGCAGCAAAAACCTAAACTCGCCTTAAGACCGCAAAAATATTCTATACGCTCTCAACCGCGACCTAATCCTTCTTCCAATGGAATTTTTATAGGTAACGCAACAGATAATCCGCTCCGCTGTATTGCGTGTAACGCCGATCATGCTTTATACAACTGTCCAAATTTTATTTCTAAAACGCCGCCAGAACGCTTTGATTACGCAAAATTAAAAAGATTATGTTGTAACTGTCTTAGTAACATTCATCGTACAGTAAATTGTCGCTCCGCCATGTCATGTAGAATATGTAAAAAACGCCATCATAGTTTGTTACACTTGAATAATTCGCCGCAAATTTCTTTACACTCGTCTCCGCCTGAAATGAACGGTGTAAACGCAACCAACACGCCATCCGATTTACCTACAAACTCAAACGCAAGTTTTTCCTCTATTTCTAAATCATCGCAAGTACTACTCGCCACAGCATTTGTTGAAATTCAAGACGCACGCGGAAACTTTCAAAAATTTCGTACATTATTAGATTCAGGTTCGCAAATTAGTTTTGTTACTCACAAGTGTGCAAACAATTTAGGTTCGCAAAGACAAAAGATACATTCTGATATACAAGGTATTGGGGGTACCCATGTGCAATCCCAAGTCGATTCAGTATGTTTAAATCTTCGACCAGTAGGTCAAAGTAGTCCCACTATTAGCATTACTGCTATGATTTTACCAAAAATTTGTTCGCCACTTCCAAGTCAAGAGTTTAGTGTTGACAACTGGAATTATATTAAAAATTTAAAATTAGCAGATCCAACTTTCAATAAACCGGGACCTATTGATTTTCTAATTGGGGCTGATTTATATCCATATATTATACAGGATGGCCGAGTCTTTGATAGAGACAATCGCCCTGTAGGTTTAAATAGTATTTTCGGTGTCGTTTTATTGGGTAAAATTGAAAACTTTTCTACGCAAGATGTGGTCCAGTCCTTTTTATGCAAAATAAATTGCCAAGAAATAAATAATATGCTTACTAAATTTTGGGAGTTAGATAATATCCCAAGTAAACCTATTCTTACACCCGATGAAGAATATTGTGAAAAATTATTTTCTTCTACGTGTTCTAAAACCGCCGACGGTCGATTCATTGTTTCTCTACCGTTCTCTAAAATTAATCCTAGTTTTAAAACAAGTCGGGCATTAGCATTAAATCGTTTTTTATCACTTGAACGCCGACTACAAAAAAATCCAAATTTGTACAAAAAATATTCTGATTTTATGAGAGAATATTTGGAATTAAACCACATGGAATATTTAAAAAATCCCTTACAAACAAATGCTAGTTTCTACATTCCCCATCACCCTGTTGAACGCCCGGATAGTTTCTCAACGCCAGTCCGCGTAGTATTTAACGCTTCCGCAAAAAGTGGTACGGATGAATCGTTGAATGACGTTTTATTGCCTGGTCCAAAATTACAAACAGATATATGTAAAATTTTAATAAATTTTCGGTTAAATGCAATTGTCTTAACGTGTGACATTTCAAAAATGTATCGACAAATTTTGGTAACGCCAGATCAGTGCGATTATCAACGCATTTTATGGAGATTTAAAAGTACAGAGCCTATTTCTGAATACCGCTTACTTACTTTAACGTATGGCACAACCCCTGCCCCTTTTCTCGCATTAAGAGTTCTAAAACAATTAGCTAAAGACGAAGAAAATGACTTTCCAACCGCCGCGAAAGTTTTACTCACCGATGTCTTTGTTGACGACATTGTGACGTCATGCGCTACAATTGAGGATGCTCTAAACCTTAAAGATGAACTTACGCTTTTATTGAAACGTGGAGGTTTTTGCTTACATAAATGGGCTAGCAACAGTCAAACAGTTTTAGAAACTTTACCAAAGTCAATAATTAATCCTTCGGCGCTCTCTTTGGATCACGATGAGACAGCAAAAATTTTAGGACTACGTTGGCAACCTTCTTGTGATTATTTTACTTTTCATATAGAGCCAATTCAGAGGGCATGTACCAAGCGCAATATATTATCGGAATTAGCAAGAGTTCATGATCCATTAGGTTTTCTTTCGCCATGTGTAATATTCGTTAAATGTTTAATTCAAAAATTGTGGGTATTAGGTGTTGACTGGGATAGTACGCCACCGCCAAACATATGTCAAGAGTGGGAACGTTTTAGAGACGAGTTGTCATGTTTAAAAAATTTTACTTTACCCCGTCACATAAATACGTTCTGCGGACGTGCAAGTTATGAACTGCATGGTTTCGCTGATGCCAGTGAAAAGGCATACGCTGCTATAGTGTATTTACGTGTTCTATGGAAATCAGCATTTTCGGTTTACTTTATCGCTAGTAAAACTAAGGTCGCTCCGCTTAAAACTATTAGTATTGCTCGTCTTGAGCTATGCGCCGCAAAATTATTATCCGAATTACTGGAATTCGTAAAAAATAATATTTCGCTTCCAATTGACTTTCACAATATTTTCGCGTGGTCAGATTCCACCGTTACGCTCTATTGGATAAAATCGCACTCCTCACGCTGGAAACCGTTTGTCGCTAATCGCGTCGCGTTGATACAAGAAAAATTACCTCCAAACAATTGGTTTTACGTAGATTCATCATTAAATCCAGCCGATGTCGCATCAAGAGGAATTTTTCCTTCAGACCTGTCAAATAATAGTATATTCTTTAAAGGTCCAGAATTTCTTAATTGTTCGGTAGATTTGTGGCCAAAGTCTTATAATAAAATTAAGCAAAATTTTTCTTCAGACACTTTTAAACCAGAAGACGAAGAAAAGAAAATAGTTACACTAACTGCTTCTACTACGGAACCTACCAATTTTTTGGATTCTTTACTTAATAACTGTTCCTCATTTTCTAAATTAAATCGAGTGTTGGCATATATATTCCGCTTCATAAATAACTGTAAGACAAAGGATAAAATCTCAGGATATATTTCCTCGCAAGAACTTTATAAGAGTCTTCTTGTTTTGATCAAGCATGAACAAAATAAGAAGACTCTTATAAAGTTCTTGCGAGGAAATATATCCTGAGATTTTATCCTTTGTCTTACAGTTATTTATGAAGCGGAATATATATGCCAACACTCGATTTAATTTAGAAAATGAGGAACAGTTATTAAGTAAAGAATCCAAAAAATTGGTAGGTTCCGTAGTAGAAGCAGTTAGTGTAACTATTTTCTTTTCTTCGTCTTCTGGTTTAAAAGTGTCTGAAGAAAAATTTTGCTTAATTTTATTATAAGACTTTGGCCACAAATCTACCGAACAATTAAGAAATTCTGGACCTTTAAAGAATATACTATTATTTGACAGGTCTGAAGGAAAAATTCCTCTCGATGCGACATCGGCTGGATTTAATGATGAATCTACGTAAAACCAATTGTTTGGAGGTAATTTTTCCTTTTTTCTGCAGCCTATTTAAAAGGAGCAACTCAGGCTAATGCCATTAGTGGCTTTCGATCAAGTGGTATCTATCCAATCAATAGACATGCCATTAGTGAAGAGCATTTTGCCCCGTCTGAAGTTTATAAAGCTGGTACTAAAAATGATCCATTTTTACCACTAAATGTTGCACAGGATACCTTTGAAAAACCTGTAGAAACAAATATTAATGCTGTTAATGTTGCACGGAAGTCAGATATTGATATTTTGAAAGAAATTCGATCCATTCCAATGCAAGTCCATAAACAAAACAATAAACGTCGCAAAATGCAAAAGGCTGAAATCCTAACAAGCACTCCAGTAAAAGATGAACAACGGCAGAAATTCGAGGCTGCTTCGGCAAAGAAAAAAGTCTTCTCTGATGAACCGGGACCGTCAAACGCAAAAAAAAAGAAAACACAAACCCGACGTGTTCCAAAATGTAAAGAAAATCAAGATTGTGATTATTTTTGCACAGTCTGTACTGAAAAATATGCAAGTCCACCGAGAGAGGATTGGATACAATGTTCCACCTGCTCAAAATGGACTCACGAATCTTGTTCTTCTTACTCTGGACGTGGTTCCTATTTTTGTGATGAATGCAATGACTAACTTAAGTTTTTTATTTATATATTCTTTTTGCCCGCCTGCAAAATTCGTCTTGCCCGCCGTAGTTGGGCCAAACAAATAAAATGCTTTTTTTTAGTTTGTATTTTGAAAGAAAAAACTGTTACCGTTATATTTTTTAGTTCTTTTTTAATAAACTTAATAAGTAAAAGATGTGTTCTTTTGATATTGAATAATAAAAATATCGTTATAACCTATATTTTTTGGTATTAAACTTATCATATCCGTTTTGCCCGTCCGTCCCCTAACTCTTAAGGCACTTGTCAGTGCTTCCCTCCTTATACATAAGTGTAGTGGAAGAAAGTCTAGCATTGCCTCCAGAGCTATAGATGGGCAGGTTTTATTGCGCCCGTAATACCCAGACAGGCAAGCCTTTGTAATTTTGTCAGCTTCCTTTGCGTTGTAATTTCCTCTGTTTTTGTCCACCACACCAGTGAGGCGTATGTGATAATAGGCATTACAACAGTCAGGTATGACCAATAGATCATTTTGGGTTTTAAGCCCCATGTTTTTCCGAAAAGCCTACGGCAGGACCAGATTGCCATTGAGGCTTTAGAGACAGTCCTTTCTAGGTGCGAGTTCCAATTCAGCCTTTGGTCAAGGACTGTCCCCAAGTACTTGAGTTCTTTAGAGAATCCAATCACCGTTCCATTCAGGACTGGAGGTGTCAAATTTAACTTCCTCCTTCTCGTGAAGGGAACTATGACTGTCTTACTCGGATTGATATTAAGCCCCTCCTGTGAACACCATGTTTTTACTAGGTTTAGGGCACTTTGCATTCTGGCAGACAGCGTGCCGTCATGTTTGCCCCTGATTGTTACTACTAGGTCGTCTGCTTATCCTTGAGCGTCAAACCCGTTATTTGTCAGATCCATCAGGAGACCATCGACCACCAAAGACCAGAGCAGGGGTGATAAAACTCCACCTTGTGGACATCCCTTAACCGCCCTGACCATGGTAGTCGCATCTCCTATAGATGCGCTGATTTTACGACTTTTTAGCATGAATTTAATCCATTCTATTGTAGAGGCTTCTGTCGCGGTTCAAACTAACTAATGATAAGGGACTAAACGTGATAACGTCGCCTTCGCTATTACGCTCTTTCCATGCAAACAGATTCGGCGTACGGATCAACCAGCACCCATAATGCTCCTGGACCCGTTGCGTTGACGACGAGAGATTGCTATTGATTGTCGATACAAACAAAAAGATTCTCGCCGCTCCAGAGAATGTAAAAAAAACTAAAAATTTATTAACGCTTCCATTGTATTGTTTTCCTTTATAAGTTGCATCTAAAAGTGTAATTAATACAATAAAGTAAATATTGTCAGTTTCTGAAGTGCAGTATTTTGTATTGGGAACCAGATTGCCGTGGACAGCTGAGAAAGTATTCAAGGCCTCACGGAATCGCACATTTTGGTAGCAGAGCGTGCTTTATTCTTCAGTGCTGACGATTTGGTGAAGAATTTATGACTGTTTAAAGGCCTATTTGTGGCTAAGAAAGGTAGTTTGAAGGCCTATTTGTGGCTAAGAAAAGCAATTTGTAGATACCTATTTGTGGTGATCTTGAAGAGAGAAAATAGATTATTGGTGAGTTCGTTCCAGTTATAAAGGCTTGTAGTTTGCAATTGTTTTATTTTGAATGAGTTAAAAATAGAAATCTGGCTTATTTGGAGCTTTGTTAAATTTTAATAAAGCATATTTTATTGTCGATTGCTATAAAAATTCCCTAGGGGCGGCGGGGAAAACTTGTTGAAATAATTGTAGATTCTTTAAAATAAAATAATAAAAATATACTTATTTGTACAAGAAAAAATATTTATTGGTAAATTTTGAAATATTTAAAATGTCGAACGACAACGAAAATAAAGAAATAAATAACACAAGTTTTGAAATTCTAAAAAGGCAAAGGGGTTTTTTAAAGGGTAGTCTGACTAGATTTGAAAATTATGTAAAAGATTATAAGGGCCATGACAGAGTTTTCGAGTTAATGTCCCGTTTGCAAAAAAATTGAAGCAAGTTATGATGAGTTTATGTCATTGCAGAGTCAAATAGAGTTAACTGATAGTAATCAAGAAATTGAAAGGTCTGATTATGAATCAAGGTTTTTCGAAGCGGTTGCAATCGCGAAAGGGCTCTTAGATGATTACCATCGCAGTCAAGTTAATACGCAAGCAATCCCACACGTATCTACACCACAGACTAACTCATTATTAACATTACCTCCAATTTCAATACCAGATTTCGATGGATCTTATCATAAATGGTCAACCTTTTATGACATATTCGATTCAGTCATAAACAAAAACCCCAATTTGTCGCATGTCGAAAAATTTTATTATTTGCAAGCCCATTTGAAGGGTGAAGCTGCTTCAGTGTTGGAATCACTGACTGTAAATGCCGCAAATTATCCCGTGGCAGTAAAATTATTGTGTGATCGTTTCGAAAATAAAAAAATGGTTATAAGAGAACACACCAAACATATTTTTGATTTACCTAACGTAGTTAAATATTCACATTCTTCTTTAAGGCATTTTTTGGACGAATTTTTGAAAAATTATAGGTCATTAAAAAATTTAAATGAACCTGTACAGTCTTGGGGTACGATTTTAATTTATTTATTGTTGTCAAAATTAGATATGCCTACCAAAAAAGAATGGGAAATTAAAACAAAGGATGTAGTTTCTCCCTCTGTTGATAGTTTTATTGAGTTTTTGACTGAACGTTGTCAATTATTAACTTCTATTGATACCAAAAATAGTAGTAAATCAGAGGGTAAATCGCATGTACATTTTTCTTTGGAAAGGGACCCATGCATTGTTTGTAAGGGTCAACATTTGATTTATTATTGTAAAGAATTTTTGAAACGACCAGTGGCGTCTCGTTTCTTGGAAATTAAAAAATTAAAGGCTTGTACAAATTGCCTTAAAATTGGTCATTTTGTTAATGATTCTGAAATGAAACCTTGTCGAATTTGTAGTAAAAGGCATAATGTCTTACTTCATTTTTCAAACTCTAAAGAGAACAAAGATAACGTGAATGAAAATAAACAAAACAATAAAGGTTCCAATTTATTACCTGAACCTGTTTCCAAGGGTAATAATAACAACTTAAATTGTGAAAATAAAACGGATAATCAAAATACTGAAACAAATAAGGTTACTGTCACGCATGCTTATAATGGTGAACTTGTGCTGTTGTCGACAGCATTAATAAATATATTGGATTCTGATGGTAACCCAGTGCTTTGTAGAGCTCTTTTAGATAACGGAAGTCAGAGCAATTTTATTACTAAAAATTTGCAAAATAAATTGAAATTAAAATCTAATAAAATAAACTTACCAATTATAGGTATAAATTCAGTAGTCCCAAATATTTCAGAAATGGTTAAAACTAGAATAAGATCTCGAGCTAATAATCATCAGTTTGATTTGCAATTTTTGGTTCTTGAAAACATTACAGATAACATTCCGCAAAAGGAATTTAGTATACATGATTTGGATATTCCTAAAGATATAAGTTTAGCTGATCCAAACTTTAATCAACCTTCACAGATTGATGTATTGTTGGGTGCCAGTATTTTTTATAATTTACTTTTAAAAGATCAAAAAAAATTGGGTAACAAAAAACCTGTTTTACAAAACACAAAATTTGGTTACCTTATTTCTGGCTCTTTTTATAATTTTGCTGATCAAGCAAAGGGTCTTTGTCATTTTTCTAAAACTGATGACACTTTGCTTAAGCAATTAGAGTCATTTTGGCAAATAGAAGAATGCCCTTCGAAAAAGGTATTATATTCTAAAGAGGAGCAAGATTGCGAAGAGTTATTTTGTAATACTACAGAACAAGATGAAAGTGGTAGATTTGTCGTTAGATTGCCAGTTCGGGATAATGTGGAGAGTTTGGGAGAATCAAAAGGTATGGCTATAAAACGATTTCATAATTTAGAAAATAAATTGTCAAAATTGCCAGATTTTAAAAAAAGTTATTGCCAGTTTATTGATGAATACATAGAGTTAAAACATATGTCTCAAACTGAAAATTCTGATGTTAAAAATGAGCCTAATTATTATATGCCACATCACTGCGTTTTGAAAAATTCGTCCGTGACAACAAAGTTACGGGTCGTGTTTGATGCGAGTGCTAAAACTACTACGAATGTGTCCTTGAATGAGGTTTTGAAAATAGGGCCTTGTATTCAAGAACCTATATATTGGATTTTGCTTAGATTTCGTATGTATCCTATCGTTTTCACCAGTGATATTGCTAAGATAGTAGAATAATTGTAGGGAAATTACTCTACTCCTCCTAATTTACATAAATTTAAATATTAAAATTAATGAGTTTTACTCCATATATTATAATTAATTAGTTTTAGTCCATAATATATTAAAATAATATTTTTTTTACCTCCGCCTCTGAACTGAGAGACCCAATTAGCATATCATAATTAGTTTAACTCCCTATAATTAGTTTACCTCATACTAATTTTACTCCGCCTAAAATTTTCCTCTGCCTCTGAGACGTATGTGTATTTGTGTATATCACGAGATTAAAAGCGTAAGAGTGAAAGTTAAATTTTACTGAATCCTTGTGACCAATCGAGCCTTATAAAAGCATTTCGCTTTGTGTCTGGAAACTACATTTTAAGTTTGCAAAAGCAGCAGTGTAAAGTAAATTAAACTATTTTATTAAAATTGACAAAGTTTAAAAAATTACTAATTAAAAATTTGAAATGGAAGAAGAATTCGAAATCATGGATGTTATCGATGTAGAAGAAATTATTCCACACTTCGACTACAACGTCTCTCCAGAACTGGGTCCAGATCCTTTTGTAGAACGTTTTTTAAAAATAAATCACGAAGATATTAACAATTACGCAACCATAGAAACGGAATCGGGTGATTCCGACATGGAATTTGACGAAGAAGATAGTGCTGGTACAATGCGTGTATCTTTGATGCGTCAACCTGGACAAGTGGACTATTTAGAAAAAATATTCTGTGTGACACAAAGTTACGTCATTATACAAAGTATTATTTCCAGTGAACGACGTAGTGTTTGTTATTTTTGCTTTTACATTCATCAATTTTTTTTTGAAATGGGATCCTACAGTCATGTCAATACGCATATAAAAAGAAAACTAAGACATTCGAAAAAAGACGTACATTGCTATATTTGTAAACGATCACTATATCTAATAATTTTGCCAACAACCTGTCTAATTTGTAATAGTGGATATAAAATAAGTGATACAGATAGGGAAACAAATATCCCAATTATACCACATTAAATTTATTGCTATTGTATAATATAGTAGTTTACATAAAATTAAAAAATATATATAATCTTTGTTAATGTAAAATATTTTACTTTATTAAATATACTGTTGCTTTTGCAAACTTAAAATTAATATAATGTCATTTATTTTCTACAAACCTTGCTTTGTTTTAAATGTTAGTATATGCACTTTAATTAAAAAATTAATACATGTACAACCAGATTCTCAAACATTAGTCCGGTCTAATTTGACAACCGAAAGGTTTAAACTGACAAGTGTAAGAATAAGATAACTCATTATGAATTTATTACTGTGTTTTTTACAAATTTATAAAGAAAACAACAATTTTATTATGTACTTTCGACTATAATAGAACTAAAAATTATTACCTTAAAATAATTTAAATACCAAGCAAATCGCTGAAATATCAGAATTATTTTTAATGACGAATTATTAACAGTGACAGGACTAAAACCTGTAAAGACATAACTGATTAACTATAAGGTCTTAATTTAAACTCATACTAAATCGTAAACCTTCTTAGTGAATCTAAACATTAATTACTACACTATATTTAAAATTAAAATTTTTTCATAGTTACAAGATCTAAAAATTAAATTATTTTAGGGTTAAAAATGTACAAAGCACCTTTAAAATATTTGTAACTAAGCAAAATTGGAAAAACACTTAACATTACCTTAAAATTGTCTCTATACACTATTAACAGTCCCTAATCACACATCTAGTCCCGATACGTCCTATACAAATCAGCGGGAGGAACCGTCGTACTGCTTACCTCGCTGATCTGTAAGGGAGGGTCGTCAGGGTGCTCGGGCTGTTGCTGTAGCTCTTCCAGTTCCAGCTCATGTAGCCGCTGCAGAGCGACCTGCCGCTGCTCCATCCGAGCTAACAGCTCTCGGTGGTGCTGCACAAGCTGACACAGCTGGTGAATAAGCTGCCCCTGTTCCATATTCTGCTGCTCGAGCCGCTCCTGGTCTTGCAGGAGCTGGGGTAGCGTTCGCTGCAGCACGGTTACGTGCACCCTGTTTCCTTCTAAACGAAGCAAACGTCCCCTCCAGTACCGGGCTTGATTTGATTGATTTGACTGCATAATTAAAAAAAGTAAAAATAAAAAGTAAAAATAAAAAATTAAAAGTTTAAAAAATAAATTTAAAAAAAATTGATGTTATTGAGATAAAATGACTTGACTAACTGATTGAGAAATAGCTTATGTATACTTTAAATATCCGGAGAAACCTTAAAAACCAAAGATTTCACTTTTGCTGGGCGAGTTGCAGCCTCAAAATTTCGATCAGTGTCGTCTCACACTATCCCAATCATTGTTTAATATTATTGGTTTGATAATTTTTACGTTTACAATACGTGGTGTTACTTATACTAATTTGCGAGTCACGTGAGCATAATTTTGTACCCGTTTATTTAAACATAATTATTATCTTTAATTAGTATTTTCAATTCACCTCCTTAATACGAATAAATTAAAAATGTATTTTTTTTCTACAAGTTTAAGCTAGGGGGTGTGCACCCCTTAGCTTTTAAATAGAAGAAAGTCAAATATATTTCTTTTTAACTAATAATTAACATTTAAAATAATTATAAGCAATTATTTTCTTTATTTGTATTGTAAAAAACCCTTGTGGACACCCATGAAGTTTAATATACGGCTGGTTTTCTCTTTATCAAGATGCAGTTTGCAAATGTCGCGAAAAAGAAACAAAACCTTCACAGCATTCCATTAAAGCCAATATAATTAAATACACTCATAAATATACTTGTCCAAAAAAGGAGACATAATTGCAGCTTGCGAAGGTAGACGAAAAAGGAAGGCCGCTAACCGATCAGGTCAAGATACGCTTTAAAAGTACCGTGAGAAATCAACCTTTTGAGCGAAATTAGGGCACCGGCAGGTGTTTTATTTTTAATTTTAGAAAATATGGCACACTTTAAAGTGGCTTAATTTGTAGAATAATTTAAAACATTGTCTAAATGTACTCTCTTACAGATAGGCACATAGTACTAGACTAGTAGTACTAGAAACAAGAAAAATGTAGGACAGATATGTCCTATATTTGTTTAGCTTGGAAAATTTTGTATAGATAAATTTAGTGAGGGAAGCGGTACTACCCTACAATTTTTTTGAAGATAAACAAAGAAATTTTTACACATTAATGCATGTCTGGAAGCGTCTATTACACGCTTTAAAAGTACCGTGAGAAATCAACCTTTTGCGCGAAATTAGGGCATCGGCAGGTGTTTTATTTTTAATTTTAGGAAATATGGCACACTTTAAAGTGGCTTAATTTGTAGAATAATTTATAACATTGTTTAAATGTACTGTCTTACAGATAGGCACATAGCACGCCTAGTAATACTAGAAACAAAAAAAATGTAGGACAGATATGTCCTATATTTGTTTAGCTTGGAACATTTTGTATAGATAAATTTAGTGAGGGAAGCGGTACTAATTTAAGGGGTTACGCCACCCTGAAATTTTCAAAAAAAAAACGAATTTTTTTTGGCTGGCGTAGGTCATCATGACAACATTAGAAGATCCCATGTACAGTCCAGGTATCGCAGACTGAAGAGAATTAAAAGAAATATTTGATTTTCAGACGCTGACTTTTTTTACTTTTTGTCAAAACGGTGTGCACAATATCTCAAGATCTACTCACCCGATTTTACTCAAATTTACAACACTTCTTCTTTATCATATTATCTACGATGTGACATAGGATTTTCTCGATTGGATGTCTTGTGTAAAAGTTATAATTTTTTTAAATTCAATATTTTGATGCAAATTTCAAGCTTTTTTCAAACAGCAGCTATTTTTACAAAAAAAAATTTCCCTCAGTCACATTTTAGCTATTACCCATTTAAATAAGAAAAAAATATTTTGATGCTTTTCAGACAATGCCTAAGGGAGAAATCACGTACCAACAAGGATTTTCAAAAGATACTTATCGGAGCATATCTCCACCATTTAAAAAAAAAAAAAAATTTAAATCGTTAATATTGCAAATTGCTCACAAAACTACTATGTATATGTGTGAAATAAAGATTGTTTTATATACTTAATGGCTGCGTCAAATTTTTTTTTATTTTTCCGAGCGCCAGGGTGGCGTATCCCCTTAAGTGTACTTACAAATTTTCGTATGTATTTCTTAATTATTTTTATTGGGTCACTTCATAATTGTCACCACTAAATTAAATTAAATAGCCTAAATATCCTTAAGCTTTCCTAAATTTCAGGGACGCTTTAACATTTAAAGGCCACTCTGCAAAGTGGAATCGTTGATTTTAACCTTTCTGCATGTATAAAGAGTATATAAAATAGAAGTACCCGTAGTATCATTAAGCTGTTCACGCATCAAACAATTCAGTGAGTTTTTAAAATGAATACCGACCTATCCTGTTCAAGTCCTGCACCAATCGTTGAAAACAGTGAAAAAAAGGTAATAATTTTGCAAGATATTAACATTCCAAGATCGAAAAATGTTCAATATATGGTAAAAAATATGTTAGAAAATAGTGCGCAGCAAAAGGAATTGACACATCATAAAGTTAAAGATAATTTAGAGAAATTTTTAGTTTTTAATAACAAAAAAAATAGTGACTCAATTTCGTGTGGACAAAAGGCACAAAGTAATACTGTTGATTTAGAATTAGAAAATTTTATTAATAAACCTATTGATACTGAAAATAATTTTAATGAGCATAATAAGGAAAATAAAGACATTGACCGACAAAATGACAAAAATTACGACGAACAAAATGAAAACTTAGACGAAAAATTTTTGGAAGATGTATTAGACACAAAAAATTCAACACTTTTTAATACAACAGATCAACCAGACTATCTTGGACTTTTATCTAGTCAATTATTTAATGACGAAAATTTGATCACATCATCACAAATATTTCAAAATAAAATTTCTAGTACACAAATTGATTGTGAGACAAGTTGTACTAACGAAAGTTCTTATTCTAATTTAGTGAATAATATCTTGGATTTGGAGGAAAACAGTCTTTTAAGAAAACAAAATTTAATTAAAAATAATTTTGAAAACGAAAGTGAAAATCAAAGGTTTATAAGTAAGAGTTCGCTTTATAGTGACGCTGAAGAAAATATTTTGGATGATGATAATGATGTCTCAATTATTCCAGCACAAAGAGAAAACTTGCAAAATTATAATAATTTTCATAAATTTGAGGCAGAAATGCCTGTCTATGAAGTCATCCCATTAGTTGTGGAGAAAATTTTATTACCGGCTTCAACTCAGACAAATGCTGAAAATAAAACAGTTTCGACGCAAACTAATTCTTTTAAGAATATTTCTTTCGGCATTAAAAAAAAAATTAAAACCAAAAAAAGTCTAAAAATTATTTCCAAATTAAAATCTTTAGCTTTTCTGTTAAATTCAATAATACCCTCTCAATTTGAGACAGAACAACACTTATGGAAAAGGATGGAAACTGTTTTTAATGATATTGTAGATAACCTTGAATAATCCCCTCCTTATTCCTAGCCAGAACTTACTATTTAGATAAACTTTTTCATATATTTCCTTTATTGTGTTTGTTTCTTGCGGGAACAGTTTCACAAGAATAGACCTAAGCAAAGATGACATATCAGTGCATCACATGCAAAAAAAGTTTTACCCGAAGGGATAATTTAATACGTCACCTTAATGGAAGCTGCAGCAAAATATCTCAAAAATGCAAACTTCAATTGCAAGAACTGAAAAATTCTAAATATCAAAAAACTTTTGGTAAGTAGTATTCATAATATAATGTTTTGATGAAAACAACACTGTATATTAATTATTTTTCGTTTAAATTCAGAATGAAATCCAAAAAAAAAAAAATATATAGTTGTGTAAAACTAACTAGACCAGTTTTAAACGTTTTATTATTTTAGATCTTTCTATACTTTGTATTACTTATTAAATATAAAATAGTTCAAAATTATTTTAACAAATATGTTAGTAGCACTTAGTGAGGAGACTCTCCTCCTCCCTATGTATGCATGGGTGGTAGTAGTTGGTTAATGGGAGTACTAAGCATGGATAGGTCGCCTCTCATGATTAGTAGTGTATGCATGAGTGGGTCTCCTCACATGATATTACCTCTTGGTAGTAGTATGTTAATATGGGGTACTATGTAAGCATCGGTCGCCTCCCAGGATGTCCTCATACATTCTTAAGAAAAAAAGCGTTTTTGTTGTTTTAAATAGATATTTTGTTGTAGAAGACCTTAAATATTGCCAGGAGTGTAGAAAATCTGTTAAAAAAAGTTTATGGTGCAGTCATGCCAAAACAAACACACACAAAAGAAACACATCTATAATAACAAGCGAAGAAGGAGTAGAAATAATTAAATCAGCCTTTCAAGAAAGAATTATATCCTATAGGGTTACTGCAAAAGGATTTCATATAAATATTGAAGATTTTTTTAATGAAATTTCACCAAAAATTAGTAAAATAATCCAAGAGAAACTTGACAAATTTACATGCATAAAGCTAAATCTAGAATTATTTGGAATGTATTTAAATCCTAGTGATGACAGCCATCATGTGAAGTCCTTTAATACTCCATTTAGAGTGTTCTGTAGCAGTTCAAATATAACTGCAGATATTGAAGAGATGATTGGAATAATGGATAGAAAATCTGATGAACTAGCAGAAAAAGGCTCAGGTAATATTTTATGAAATTAATTAGCTATTTCTCTAGAATAATGCTTTATATTATAAATAAAAATAAAATAATTACTTCTGTTTTAGGGTGGATCCTGCTTAATTTGTTATACGTAGAAGTTAATATCAACAAGTTTAATCCGCTAAGAGCTACATCTTATATTCCTCTACCTAAAGAGATAACGTCTAAAAATGCTGTAGTCAACATTCAAAATAATGACGAATTTTGTTTTGCTTGGTCTGTGGTAGCCGCACTATACCCCCCAACTGGTTTGGAATATGAAGTAACCTCCTATCCTCATTATTCAACCGTTTTGGATTTAACAGGTATTCAGTTTCCTATAACAGTAAAGGATATCCCTAAATTTGAAATACTTAATAATATTTCTATTAATGTTTATACTTTAGAAAAAATTAAAACTGAATTTAAATTTGAGTATGAAATAATTGGTCCACTACATTATACAAAAACAAAAAAAAATCATCATGTCAATTTATTGTTAATTGGTGATGATAACGGAAATTTCCATTACTCTTATATTTCTGATTTATCTAAATTAATCTCTAAACAGTTATCTAAATATAAAGGAAAACATTTTTTATGTGATGGTTGCTTACAACATTTTAGCAGTGAAGAATATTTAATTAGACATAATGAGTATGATTGTGACTTTGTAAGAATAAATCTACCATCAAATGAATTAAAATTAGATAAATTCGGAAACCAAATTCCAGAAAATATCTTAAAATTTGAAAATATTCAAAAACAAATGGAAGTTCCATTTGTTATTTATGCTGACTTTGAATGTATCCTTAAACCTCTAAATAATGAAGAAACTCACTTGGATCCGTCTACTTCTTACACCATTAAACAATTTCAGCATATTCCTTATTCATTTGCCTATTACATAAAATGCTCATTTGATGATAGTCTATCAAAATTTGAATTGTACAGGGGTCCCAATAGTGATCTCGTTTTTATAAATTACTTAGAGAGAGATGTACATGATTTATATAACAAACACCTTAAAGTTTATAAAAAATGAATACACTTGATGGTATTGAAAAACTACGTTACAATTATTTAAATGAATGTCACATTTGTGATCAACCCATTATAGACCAAAAAGACAGAGCTTCAGATCATTGCCATCTAAGTGGAAAATGGAGAGGAAATGCGCATTTTAATTGCAATTTAAACTTTAAACAACCAAATTTTATACCAGTTATTTTACATAACTTACGGAATTATGATAGTCATCTTTTTATTAAAAACTTATGTCAAAATAATGAGCGGATTTCTGTTATTGCTCAAAATAAAGAAAAATACATTTCTTTTGAGAAGCATATTAACGTAGACACCAATACCGATAAAAATAATAAGAAAAAAAGGAAATTTATAAGTCTTAGGTTTTTAGACTCTTTTCAATTTTTACCCTATTCATTAGCAAAATTATCTGAAACTCTAGAAGATCAACAATGTAAAGAAGTGAGAAAATATTTTAATGATGGGAAAAAATTTGAATATATTCGTCAAAAAGGTGTGTTCCCTTACAATTATGTTAATGAATTTAACAAATTAAATGTTACATTTTTACCAAATAGGGAACAGTTTTACAATGATTTAACAGATGAACATATTAGTACTGAAGATTATGAAAGAGCAAAACGTGTTTGGAAATTGTTTAACTGCAAATCTATAGGTGAATATTCTGATATCTATTTAAAATCTGATGTATTATTGTTAGCAGATATTTTTCAGAATTTTAGAAAAACTTGTCTAGAAACTTATAATTTGGATCCTGCGCACTATTACACCTTTCCAGGATTTAGTTTTGATGCGTGTCTGCGCATGACTGGAATAAAATTGGATTTATTAACAGATACCGATATGTTACATTTTTTTAAAGGTAGTGTAAGGGGAGGAGTTAGCACTTGTGTCAGTAGAAAGTCTCTTGCAAATAATGAGTTAATTTCTGGTTATGATGCTTCTAAACCCACTAAATATATTATGTATCTTGATGCAACTAATCTTTATGGGTATGCAATGTCACAATATCTTCCAGAAAAAGATTTTGTTTGGCTTTCAGATGAGGACATTAAAAAATTAAATATATTGGATATTTCTGACACCTCTGAAAAAGGGTATGTATTGGAAGTTGATTTAGAATATCCTTCAAATTTACACGATATTCATAATGAATTTCCTTTTTGTCCTGAAAATTTTAAGCCCCCTAATTCTAAGATTCCTAAACTTATTCCAAATTTAAAAAACAAAGAAAAATATGTTATTCACTACACTTTGTTGAAACAATGTTTAAACCATGGATTAAAACTAAAAAAAATTCATAGGGTTGTACAATTTACACAATCACCTTGGTTAAAAAAATACATTGATCTAAATACAAAATTAAGAAATAATTCAAAAAATGAATTTGAAAAAAATTCCTATAAATTAGCTAACAATAGTATTTATGGAAAAACGATGGAAAATGTTGACAAAAGAACTGATATTAGATTAGTTACTCAATGGTCAAAAAACCAAAGAAAAGATGGTGCAGAAAATTTAATAGCAAAGCCATATTTTAAAGATTATACAATATTTTCTGAGAATTTAGTTGCTATTCAAATGCAAAAAATGTTAGTTAAGTATAATAAACCCGTATATGTTGGTTTTTCGATATTAGACATATCTAAAACTGTAATGTATGATTTCTATTATGGGTTTTTGAAACCTTTATATGGTAGCAAAGTTAAGTTATTATATACAGATACTGACTCCTTCATCCTAGAAATTGAAACGAAAAACATATATAATGACATTAGTCTCCACATAGAAAGATTCGATACATCAAATTATAAATGTAATAATATTCATAATATACCGAGAACCATTTCTGCTGTGGGTAAATTTAAAGATGAGTATGCTGGTGAACCTATAGAGTGTTTTTATGGTACTGGATCAAAAGCCTATTGTGTTAAGACACAAAATAGTTTACTTAAAAAGGCAAAGGGAATTAAAAAAAGTAGCATTAAAAACCAATTAGATCTTGTAGATTATAGAGATGTTGTGGAGAAGAACTCTAAAATTTTTTGTACTATGTACTTGTTTAGACCTCGGCTGCATACCATTTATACCGAATTGGTAAATAAATTGGCATTAACTTCTAGAGATGATAAAAGATTTAAAATTCCAAATAGTTTTGATACCTTAGCATGGGGTCACCAGGATATTCCATTTTATGAGTGGTTTATGGAGCATGAATGATAAAAATTATTTCAAGGTTAAGTAAAGACTATATATTTTGAAACAGAAACAAAATCATTTTATTTCTATATTAGTGAAATCATTATAATGTGTTTGGAATCATTTGATCGAGGAATTGATAATAGTTTATACAAAACTTATGAAAAAAGAATGTCTTCCTTTAAAGACTGGAAGGGTGAAATGTGTCCAAAATTGCTGGCAAGTTCCGGATTTTATTATACATCTATTCTAGATGCCTGTAAATGTTTTTATTGTGGTGTAGAAATATTTATGTGGAAAAGTGATGATTGTCCAATTAACGAACATTATAGATTGTCTAAGAATTGTGACTTTATGGAATGTTTATGGTTTGCAAAAAATTGTAATTGTCCAACAAATATTGGAAATAATTCTTTGACAAATTTTAAATTTAATCAGTGTATTATGTTAATTTTTGTTTTATTTGTGTGTTTAAATATTGTAACCCGATATATTTAAACTCTTGTTAAGCTATGTAACCTGTCAGTCCTTAGAATTATTTTGTCTTGTGAAGGTCTTTTCTTGTTTAATATATTTTTTAAACTATATTGGATTTTTAATCATGACCCTTAATCCATATATCCTTTTATATTACATTGCTAATAATATATTGTATGTGCATAATCCAAATAGAGTAACACATGCTATGGTGTGTTTTGGAAATAAAACAGATATTGCTTTAAGTAAGCATTGTCACTATATGAAATATAAACTCATTAATAATAATTTTACTTCAGCTTTTTCTCACTTAATGCAAAACGATGAAAACAATAGTAAATATTTTAAAATATTATATTATTATCCTAATAATACTATTTTTGACACTAATTGGATTCAGAATTTGCAGACGGAAGAATGCTCAAATAATACAGAATATGAAAGTATTAAGAAATCTTTAAAAAATGAATCTTGTAAAATAGTCGGAATTTTAAACTTATCATTATCAATATTTATACTTTGTGTCTTGTCGATTATGTCAATAATGTTTTATAAATTTAATTATTAAGTATACTCCTCCTGTTATTTAAATAGTGCAAAAAAAAAATGTTAACCTTGCGTTTTCATTATGGAAGGGGTATTAATATAAGAATAAATGTGACAAAAAGATAGCAGTCTACTTGGGTCTCTCAAAATGACCTATTATTCGAAAAATCAGTATTTTTCTAACAACCCAAAATCAAATTATTATAGTGGTGACATAAAAAAAGTAAATGAAGAAAAACTTTTAAACAACAAAGTGTTTTGCTTGAATAATTCCTTATCAAAATTAATACAAGTTGGAATAAGTTTGGAAGATTTCTCGGCTAAAATAAAAATTAGAAGCCAAAATGGATTCAGTATTACTTTAAGTGAAGAAGAGTGGAAGTCTTTTGAAATATCAGGGAGTAGTAGTAAATTATTTCTATTCATCTAACAACGAACCCTTTCCAGTCAAGATTAATGATCTTACTTTGTCATTTGAAAAAATTAATCAAAATCCTATTATAAAACTTCATAGATGTGATGGTGATTATTTGTATTTCGCTAGAGACACTACTGATAAATTGTGGGAAATACAAGAACTAATTAATTATAGAATTCAAATTATAAAAAAGCAGGAATTTGAAAAATATTTTGATGTGTTCCAAACTACACTCGTCAATAATTCAGTGGACTTGTTAACAAGTGTTTATAATGTTTTAAATCCCAGTCAAAATGCTAACAGTGAAAATGTTAGTACCATGTTGGAGATGTTATTGATGTATCCGAACGTGTTGGAAAATAAATTGAGAAGAATTGCTCCGAAAAGAAAATATTATGAAGAAATCAGTGAATATTAATGAAGACAAAAACAAATTTCACTTATTAGTTGTTTGGAATTATGCCTCAAGACAAGCACGCAAAAGTGATTATTATCAGTACTATCTGGACCGACTTCGTTTTGAAAAAAGAATACGAAATTGTGAAAAAATGTTTTCTAAAATATTAGATGTAAATCATAGAAATGTAATTTATAATGAAAGATTTAATAAAGAAATTTAGTTTAAAATAATGGTGTTTTAATTAAAAAACTGTGTTTCTTGCTAATATTTATATATTAAAAATTATATTACAATAAAGATATATAGAAATCATATTACAATACATCCTTTTTTAATATCCATGAATTATGTGATTTATCCAATCCTAACCATTTAACATATACCTTATTTCCTTTTTTTCTTAGTATTTTTTCAACCAAATATACATCAGGATGTTTTACCTTCTGTAACTCTTCTTCATAAAATCCACCTTCAATATTTTCGTTTTTAATATATTTTAAGAGATAAGTGGTTGGATTTGTTAATTGCACTTCCCTAATTTGAAAAATTTCAGTAGACCAGTTTGGTGTATATCCTTTATAGAATGCTTCCCTATGTTTAGAAATTCGAACAAAATCATTTAATATAAATTTATTTTGTTTGGGATCAATCGTTTTCTTATGTGTAAATGATTTTTTCATAATTACATTTGCGTTCTTCTCATTAACATTAGCAGGTTTGGACCCTGTTGTTTGATGTTTTTTATTATTATACTTTTTTAAAATTTCTGGTAAAATATTCAACCACTTGTAATTACCTTGATTGCTAAAATGCTTCCACATCATACCTTTCAAGGTACGATTTACTCTTTCAACAATACTTGCTTTTAAATTTGAAAAAGTACTATAATGATTTATATTGTAATTTTTCATAAGTTTTTGAAAATGTTGATTATAAAATTCTTTACCCAAATCCGTTTGCAAGTTTTTTGGTCTTGTAGCACTTTTTAAAATTTTGTCCATAGCTTCCACAACATCCTTTCCTTGTTTAGTCTTAATAGGTTCAGCCCAAGCATATTTGGAAAATGCGTTGATCACCACTAAAATATATCGATATCCTCTATTAAATTTTGCGTATGGTAGCATTTCAACCAGATCTGCTTGCCATAAATCGTTTAACTCTTTAACTATAACCCGTCTTCTTTTGTAATTTCTTCTAGCGGGTTTATGAAGTTCATTCACTACAGTTTCTTTAATATTTTCACTCATTTTAGTTTTTTATATTTTGTTTATGTTTTAGTTGTGACTGTCTGAAATATGTTGCTGGTTTTGTGTCAATTTTGACTCTATGTCTGAAATCTTAACTTCAGCTGCTATTATATTTTTTCGATTAAAAAATGCAGTATGATGAGCCTCCTTAGCAAAAGTTTTAAAATCATTTAAATCTTCTACAATTCTTTCCAAAGAAAAGGCTTTTGTGTATTTTTTAAAATCCTCTAGATCTTGGACGCTTTTGTCAACATTTTGTTGTAGTTTAGCAAATCGTTTTTCAAAATCCTCCACTGTGGCTTTCAAACCCGCCTGTAATAATTGAAATACTTTTTCTATATTTTCAATTGCTTGAACATTCTTTTCTAGTTTTTCTCTAAATTCCTCATATTTTGTGTTATATATACTTCTGAAATGATCATTCTGAATTTTTTCAATTTTATAATTTTCCTTTAGTTCATTAACTTCTCTTTTTAGAGGTTCTAATGTGACATTAATATTAAAACGTTTTGAAATGTGTCTACCAAATTTGTCGAGAGTCATTTTGAATGTGTAGCAAAATAATTACAACCTTTCCTTTTATACAATTATATTGGCCTCTTTTAATTCTTCAATAATAGAGTTAATTTCATTATTGTGCCCGGTGTGGCCAGCTGCTTTTGAAGCTAATAATAATTTTAACCTTTCAACTAATTCATTGGGATCATCGAAATAAACAAAATCTACTTTATTATTAGATAAATCCATGAAACCTGTCCCTTTTTTTCTTAAATTTTTAAAATATTGTTGTATTTGTGATGTTTGAGCAATGGAAGAAGCTCTAGTTCTAGCCCTTGTAACAGGCGCTAGAGGTTTGGAGAATGAACGGGTTCTACCTCGAAGAGGATCTTTTAAAATCTCCTTATCGACAAGGTATGGATGAATAAGAGTAACATATTTATCTGAAACTGTTCCGTGAATTTGTTCGTTCTCTTTATAGTTTTTTCGATAGGCATTAGTTCTTTTTAAAATATCCATGTAGTCGTCCACATCTTTAGCTTTGTATCCCAGAGGATGTTTTTTAAATAACAATTCAAATAACCCAGGCGTGCCTTCGTATGTAAGACCTTTTACTAATACATCTTTTCCTTGAAAATTTATTCTTGAATCGCCAATAAAAAAAGATTCATCTTTTATATTATGTCTAATTCCATATTTGTGATCGAATAAGCTCTTCGTATCTCTTATCATTTCATCTACATACTTTCTAGGCAGTGGATCAAATTGATCCAAATATATTTTATATGTTTTTGTTGAAGGTAAATTCTGGATATATGATCTGCTTTCTTCAAGTTGTTGTCTAATTCCTTCGTCGGATTCGTTGCTAAGATTAACTGGTGTTCCTTCAAAAACCTCTTCCTCTTCTAAAAAAGAAAGTCCCATTGGTAATAAATGTTTATCATATGATGATACTCTTTTTTGTTTAGTTGGTGTAGAAGAAAAATAAGGTTGTGTTAAAAATGGCTGCTTTGTAGTTAAGAAACTTAAATTTTCCAACGATTCTTCTTTGATTTTTTCCTTCTTTAACTTATCTGTCAATAATTCCTTCAAAGGCTTTATAATGGGTTCTAATTCTCTTTCCTTTTGAACCTGAGATTGAAGTATGTCAGCTTTTAATGTCTGGAATTTTCGTTTAACTGCCTTTCTAATTTTAACTAATTCTTTTGCCGCTTTTTCATCCATCTTGTTCATCTGAGTTTTTGTCATATACTATACAAACTTGATATTGGCAAGCTATTTATAAATGAATAAAGGAATCAAATCCTTTACGATATCTTCCAGAATTTATATTTGAGTCTTTATCCACAACCAAGAATCCATATTTGTCTCTCCAACACAATAAACATAACTCTCTAAATTGTTTAAACGACATATCAATATTAACATGATCATCATAAATATGTTTCAGATTAGTTGAATCTTGTTGGAATATTATTAATAAATTTGCATTATCACGAATTAATTGTTTAGGTATAGATGAATACGTTTGACATAAATAAAAACAATCTGTATTTTTATGTCTTCCGAAACAAAAGTAATCTTTAACTATATTTTGATTACAACAAACAATATCGTCAAATATTATAATAGAATTTGGATTGATATCTTTTGGTGAAATAATATTTTCTTCATCTTCGGATTCGTAAAAACCAATTTCTTTGAGAGGCGTGAAGAGTTTTCTCAGATATTCATACTTTGGTTGATACAAGGATTTTGAATAAATAAATATGTGTTCAAATCGCAAACCATTAGGGTCCTCTATAATACTAATAAGAACATTAGTTTTTCCACATCCAGATGGTCCAACCACTAATCCCCTTTTACTATTTCCATCAAATAATTGTCCATGCTTTCGAAAATTATTTTTTGCGACATCATGATCTCGAATATTGATTGTATAGGATTGTTTTTCGATCCGCATCTTAGACATTAACTAAATGATTTTAAACTTACAGGTTTTTATATATAAGCAACTTGGTGTCAGAAAAATTTTCATTTCATCCAAAGATTTATAACATGACTATATCTTATCCAAATCGCATTAAACGCAAAAGGACATTCAAAAAGAGAGGAAGTGGTGTCTTAAATACACTAATTAATAAAATTCCTTTCGAACTGCATCTTCCAGGTTATAACTTTTGTGGTCCGGGAACCAAATTAGAAAAGAGACTTGCACGAGGTGACAAAGGAATAAATCCCTTAGATGAGGCGTGTAAAGTGCATGATATTGCATATTCAGCTTCAAAAGATATAAAAGGTAGACATGTTGCTGATAGTTTATTAGCTCAGAAAGCTTTGGAACGGTTCAAAGCAAAAGACTCAAGTTTTGGTGACAAAGCTGCTGCTTTAGGAATAAGTGGAGCAATGAAAGTTAAAACGAAATTAGGAATGGGGATGAAAAGAAGGAAAAGGAGAACAAGGGGTCGTAAAGGACGTGGAATTTCATTAAACAAAGCTATTTCACTAGCCAGAAAGGGAATTCAAGGAAAAAATATTAACAGTTTAAAAGCAGGTGCTAAAATAGCGTTAGCATCTATAAAAAAATATGGTAGGGTATCTACTCCAAAAAGGAGAATCCTACCAATTCCAAAATCTGGTGGATTCTTACCACTTATACCATTATTCGCAGGATTATCTGCTTTAGGCGCTCTAGGTGGAGGTGCAGCTGGAATTGCTAAAGC
Organism: Philopedon plagiatum; assembly: GCA_963971165.1. Lineage (NCBI taxonomy): Eukaryota > Metazoa > Arthropoda > Insecta > Coleoptera > Curculionidae > Philopedon > Philopedon plagiatum. Next base: position 61,733,200 of record OZ020193.1, read on the forward strand.
TGTTAATGATGCGAAAGCTGCAAAACAAAAATTAGAAGAAGAGAAAAGACATAATCAAACTATGGAATCTATTGCGGTAGGAAAAAAGGGAAGTGGACTTTATTTAAGACCATACAAATCAGGTTGTGGCTTATATCTTAAACCATACTCAAAAAACTGTTAAACAAAATACCTCGAAAACCGCTCACAAACATTGATATAGTTAAATATGTTAAACAACTAAAAATACCATACTTTCGAGGTATTTTTATGAGAAATAAACTACCAAAAAAAATTAAAAAAACAGAGTGTGGAATAATTAATTTAGACGAATCTAGGGGGGAAGGAAGTCACTGGACAGCTTATGTTAAAAAAGGAACAAATATAATATATTTTGATAGTTATGGAAATTTACGTCCTCCGCTTGAATTAATTAAATACTTTTATAGTGATGGTAAAAACAACATAATACAATATAATCATGATCAGTATCAAAGGTATAATGCAACCAATTGTGGACAACTATGTTTAAAATTTCTTTATAAAAACATGTAACGAATCTTTTCAAATTTATTCCTTAATAGAAGTCTAAAGAAACATGTCATATAGTTTTGTAATTAGTGGTAATTCTTCTACACTAACAGTAGAGTTTAACCCGCCAATATATTTAGACGAAAATTTTGAATATGTTATCGGTCTTATTAATTTTGAAACTTTCAATGCTATTCCGAATATTGATGCAACAAATAATTTGTTTATTTATAATCAGACGAATGAATTTAGAATACCATTTGGAAGCTATGAAATAGATGACTTAAATACATTGTTACAAAAACATCTTGATAAAGAAGGCTTAAGTTTTCATCTTTTCCCCAATAATAATACTTTACGAACTCACATTAAAACAACTTTTCCAATAACTTTTCGAGAAGGCACGATAGGAAATATACTTGGATTTGATAATAAAGAATTGAATGCAAATCAAGAATATATATCAGATCGACCCGCTGAAATTATTCGGGTAAACTCCCTAAATATAGATTGTAGTGTTGCAGAAGGATCTTATTTAAATGGAAAACCAGTTCATATAATTCACCAGTTTTTCCCCAGTGTAGGTCCTGGTTATAAAATAATAGAGTCACCTCAACACATTATTTATTTACCTGTAACAGTTAAAATTATAGACAAAATTACACTTAAAATACTCGACCAAGAAGGTGACATCGTCAATTTCAGAGGAGAAACCGTGACGGTAAGACTACATCTTAAGAAAATAGAAGAATAATGGTTTTTTTATATAACAAAAAGACAAATTTCGCTCATCAACAAAAGTTTAATATAAGTAAAGTCAAGCAAAATTCAATCAGTAAGAGGGTAAACTCTAAGGCGTTAACATCTTCTAACCGCAAATTTCTCGTATCTATAGGTTTCAAGCTTAAAACAAAACAATAAAATGGAACACTTAAATGTGAAAGAAAACATTCTTGTAGATGAATCAATAATGAGTTGGGAATTACTTTCTTTCGATCCATTTAATCCAAATAAACTAGGACCAAATGATGAAATAAGAATTTCTTTGCAACAAACAGGAAAATATCCTTTACCCTGTAAAAGTGAATTATACTTAGAACTAAAAGTCTTAAATGAAAATAATGAACCATTAAAAAATACCTTATTAATTAATAATGCACCAGCATTTTTATTCAAGGAACTGAGATATGTTTTAAATGGAGTTACTATTGATTCTGTACGGGATATTGGAATAACTTCTACATTAAAAGGTTATGCATCATTTAATGAAAATGAAAGTGTAAAACTTCAAAATGGTGGTTGGTATCCGAAATCTAAAAAAGGGGACAAGATTATGACTGATGAACAAGGAAATGTTTCTCTGTGTATTCCTCTAAAAATGTATTCTGGATTTTTTGAAGATTATAATAAAATTATTTTAAATTCACAACAAGAATTAATTTTGATAAGGAGTAATAATGATTCAAACGCGTTAATATCAACGAGCGATAATGAAAAACCAAAAATCACATTAACAAAACTTTGTTGGCGAGTTCCCCATCTTACTGTAGGCATTCCACAAGAATTAGCACTTACCAAAATTGTTGACAGGAACAGTGATATTATTATTACTTTCCGTAGTTGGGAATTGGTTGAATATCCTGAATTATTAGAAACCACGAGGCACAACTGGCCTGTTAAAACTTCTACAAAAGTTGAGACGCCACGCCATGTTTTAATCGCTTTTCAAAAAGATAAACGTAACAACCTTAAAATGGATATGAGTAAATTTGATCATTGTGAACTAAGAAATATAAATGTTTATTTAAATTCTGAAAGATATCCTTACAACGATCTTCAGTTAGATTTTACAAATAATAAATTTGCAACATTATATGAAATGTTTTCCGAATTTCGTCAAATGTATTATAACCAACCGGTAGAACCAATCTTCAGTCCAAAAGATTTTAAAGACAACGCACCTATAGTTTATATTAACTGTTCCCATCAAAGAGACTTACTTCAGACCGGTCCAGTAACAATGAGAATTGAGTTTGAGACAAAAGAAACAGTTCCAGCAAAAACATCAGCATATTGTCTAATAATTCACGATAAAGTATTTACTTATAATCCACTAACTAAAATAGTAAAACAACTATAATAATTATCCCCACTCCAGTTTATAGACTAAATTTATTTCAATCACATCATTCTATAGTTCTAGTAATAATTATGTATTCAAAGGTGATACACCAATGACTTCATCTCAAATGATACATATTGAAATTTTTATTAAAAAAATAAAAATTCTAAAAAAACAAATAAGAGAATACTCTCTAAAAAAATATATCTGCCAGCAATTTTCGTTGCTAAAAATATGCGACTAGTTTTGGATATACAAGGATTTAAGGATGAGCGAAACAACTTTATTCCCAAAGAACTGGCTACGTATGATGGAAGCAGAATTAGTCATTATGTCTTTAAACAACCCTATCCATTAAGTTTTCTTTCCCCTGATTTACACAAGCAAGCTACATGGTTAATGAAGAATCATCACTGCATCAATTGGAATGTTGGATATACCCCATTCCACTATTTTTCCAATATTGTTCAAAAAATGACCGAAGAGGCCAAATTTGTTTATGTTAAAGGAAGTGAAAAGGCTAACTATATTAGAAAATATTGTAAGAAACCTATAATTGAAGTAGATGAACAACCAATTCTACATCCATCAACACCTAAATGCTTTTTCCATATTAAGTCGCCGTCTATGTGTGCACTTTCAAATGTACTGTATATGTATGATAATTTTTTTATGAATGAATAAAAAGACTGATTAAATATATTACTGTTTCATTTCTCCATATGGTAATTCTAATACATACAAGTGATTACAAGTATAATAACCTCTTAAACAACCCCATTTTCATTTAAAGGCGATTAAATACATTATTTCCACAAATCAATAAAAATATTATTGTTCATATTTATTTTTTAATACAGAAATGTTGTCATATAATTCTAACCGATAAAATTTAATCACTAACTTTACAAAATCCTTTGTCTTTAAAAAGTCTAAACAAGCTTGCGCTCCTTCTTGACATATTGATGCATGTTCCATATATTTTATGTATAATATTACATCTTGCGCTTCCGTATCCTCTTCAGCTCCAAGTGCATAATATTTCGAACATGCTTCTGACATAATAAGATCTTCATACATTTCACTGACTAAAGTCTCCATATTTACACTTCACCAAAAATCACAAAATCACTAAGACCAAAGTTCGTCACATTCTTTCTCAGCTTCCTTTATTAAATTGAACACCTCCGATTCACTATCTGAGATATATTTTTTGAAAGTAAGCACCTTCCTAGAAAATCCATTATTTGAAAAATTTCTTATTAACTGTAGAAGATCTTCATTTTCATAAAAATCACGACAAATATCTATACCCTTTTCAAAATATTCCACCGTATCAGTGTAAAAACGAGTCCATTCTGGTTTACTTTCTAAAGCAAATCTTTGATACCAAATACTTTTATTAATAAACTCTTTTTCTATTCGTTGAACTTCTTGCAACACTTCTTCATTCACAGACATTTTAACCTTACTGAAAACTAAAACTAAATTAAAGTATCACCTCTATGCACAACTTATACATCTCCTGTCCCTCTACTTTGATGGTTAGAGTGGGATTTAACCTTGTTTTTTTAATTGTGTATGTGACCAATCAATGTCTTGTGGAGGTAAAATTTTACATGGAGTAAAATTATGAGGTAAACTAATTATAGGGAGTTAAACTAATTATGATATGCTAATTGGGTCTCTCAGTTCAGAGGCGGAGGTAAAAAAAATTATTATTTTAAAATATGGAGTAAAACTAATTAATTTTAATATATGGAGTAAAACTCATTAATTTTAATATTTAAATTTTGCAAATTAGGAGGAGTAGAGTAATTTCCCTACTATTATTCTACTTAAGATGTATAGATGTGTAAATGTGCATCCTAATGATCGAGATTTTCAAAGAATAGTGTGGCGTTCGGATCCTTCTGATTCTATAAAACATTATAGGCTAAACACAGTTACTTATGGCACTGCTCCAGCCTCATTTTTGGCCATTAGATGCTTAAAGGAATTAGCTATAAAAAACTCTGTTGAAAATCCAAACGCTGCACATTCAATACTGCATAATTTTTATGTAGATAATTGGTTGGATGGTGCGAAAGATGTAAGTTCAGCTCTGGCTCTTGTTGAGAAAGTTAAAAATATATTGGATTCAGCTGGGTTTTATTTGAGACAATGGATGACAAATAGTCAGGACGTTTTAGATTATCTTCAAAATTCTCATGATGTTTCTGATAATCAATATATTATTATTGATAATACGAATTGTAAAACTTTGGGTTTACTTTGGCAATCATCGAGTGACAATTTTCGATATACTTCTAATCTCGATAATTATCAAAATATTACTAAAAGGATAATTTTATCCGTAATTAGTCAAATCTTTGATCCTTTGGGTTTGTTAGTTCCACTATTGATGAAAGCTAAAATTTTGATGCAGGATCTATGGCAGCTGAAAGTCGATTGGGATGACCCATTGCCTCCACATATCAATACTTGTTGGTCACAATTGTTGAATGAACTTGATATGATAAATACAATAGAGATCCCACGTCAAATCTTAGTTGATTCACCGAATTATATCGAAATACACTGTTTTTCGGATGCGTCTGAAAAGGTTTACGGCAGTTGTGTTTATTTGCGTTCAATTGATAAAGATGGTAATATTTTGGTTCGCTTAGCATTTGCAAAATCACGAGTTGCGCCCTTAAAGAAAATAAGCTTACCTCGTCTTGAGCTATGTGGCGCACTTTTGTCTACTAAAATATGTCAGATAGTTTTGAATGCTCTTAAATTAACGATTGATAAAATTTGGTTCTGGTGCGATTCCTCCATTGTATTGGCGTGGATAGCTACAGAGCCCAGCCATTTAAAAACTTTTGTTTCTAACCGAATTTCGGAGATTCAACAGTTTTCGCAGCTTTCACAATGGAAGCACGTTTCAAGTGAAGAAAATGTTGCCGATTTCATTACTCGCGGCATTAGAGTAACAGATACGCTCAACATGTCGCTGTGGTTTAATGGACCTACATGGCTTTCGTTGAGTGAAAATTGTTGGCCAGTATCTAATATTAACTTTGACAAAACTAAACTTCCTGAATTTAAACAAGATACATCAAAAAATACTAGCTGTGTCTCAGTAGATGTCTCAAATTTAGAGAATGATATAATAAGCAGATTTTCGTCATTATCAAAATTAATAAATGTTATTGCTTATATGCTTCGATTTTACAATTGTTCTTTAAAAAAATTAAGGCCTGAAACATTAGAACTAACAGTCGACGAAGTTAATACAAGTATTTGTACTATTGTAAAATTCATTCAAAACCAAATATTTTCTGTTGAATTAAAATGCTTAAAAAATAAAAAACCTATTCCTAAGGGCAGTAAATTAATTTCACTAGATCCCTATTTAGACGAAAATGGTATTATCAAAGTTGGTGGGAGACTTAAACACTCACAATTGATTTCTGAAAGTAAACATCCTATAATACTTCCAGCAAATAATTTTTTCACCACACTTGTTATCAGAAATGAACATTTAAAAAATTTACACGCCGGGCCGCAATTAGTGCTGTCCAATGTTAGATTGCAATATTGGCCTTTAGGTGGTAGACGCACTGTTAATAACGTTTTGAAAAAATGCGTTGTGTGCTTTAGAGCAAAACCTCCACATTTGACTCAAAAAATGGCTAATTTACCGAAAGATCGGGTTACTCCAACTTATCCTTTTTTAAAGAGTGGTGTCGATTTGGCAGGACCTTACTTAATTAAAGATAGTAAACTTAAAAATAGAAAATTTATTAAGGCTTATCTTTGTATTTTTATTTGTTTGGTTAGTAAGGCCATACATGTGAAATTGATTAGCGAATTGTCAACTAAGTAATTCCTTTCTTAATGCTCTAAAACGCTTTATATCAAGGAGAGGACTCTGCACTGATATATTCTCGGACAATGGCACGAATTTCGTTGGTGCAAATAAAACTTTATTAGAGGTTTTTAAACAAGTAGACGACACAAAATTTAAACATTTTTTGCTCGAAAATAAAATAAGGTGGCATTTTATTCCGCCACGATCTCCGCACTTTGCGGGATTGTGGGAATCTGCAGTTCGATTAACTAAGTACCATTTACAACGTGTTTTGAATAATACGTGTTTAACCTATGAAGATTTCTATTCATTGCTTGTGCAAATTGAGGCTATTGTGAACTCTCGCCCGCTGGTTCCTCTCACAGAAGACCCAGAAGATTTAAACGTATTGACACCTGGTCATTTTCTAATTGGTCGTTCTATGCTTGCTTTGCCGGAAATTCCAGTTCTTAATGAAAGGCTTACCTATGCTTCGCGTTATAAGCAAATGCAAATGTTAATACAACACTTTTGGACTAAATGGTCACGTGATTACTTACATACGTTACAACAACGTTCAAAATGGCGTTAGTGATACTAATATTGACATTAAAATTGGATCTTTAGTTATTTTAAAAGAAAATGACAGTTCGCCTATGTTTTGGAAACTGGGGCGTATCACAGACGTTTTTCCGGGTGACGACGGAATTGTGCGCGTCGTGCAAGTTAAGACATTTGGTGGACATTTTAGAAGAGCTGTAGCTAAAATTTGTGTTTTACCAGTTGACATAGAAAATAACTCGAATTAGTGTTGAAAGTCAAGCCATTCAAGGGCGGCGGTATGTCGCGGTTCAAACTAACTAATGATAAGGGACTAAACGTGATAACGTCGCCTTCGCTATTACGCTCTTTCCATGCAAACAGATTCGGCGTACGGATCAACCAGCACCCATAATGCTCCTGGACCCGTTGCGTTGACGACGAGAGATTGCTATTGATTGTCGATACAAACAAAAAGATTCTCGCCGCTCCAGAGAATGTAAAAAAAACTAAAAATTTATTAACGCTTCCACTGTATTGTTTTCCTTTATAAGTTGCATCTAAAAGTGTAATTAATACAATAAAGTAAATATTGTCAGTTTCTGAAGTGCAGTATTTTGTATTGGGAACCAGATTGCCGTGGACAGCTGAGAAAGTATTCAAGGCCTCACGGAATCGCACAGCTTCAAAGCCTCTATGTACTGCAGCTCTTTGTATGGATTCATATGAGGTGTTGTCAAACGCCCCCTCTATATCTATGAAAGCACATAGAGCTATTTCTTTGGCAGTAAACGTCTTTTCAATATCTCTTACGAGACATTGTAGAGCATTGATAGTGGATTTCGAAGGTTGATAGGCGAATTGTTTTAGATGCAAAGGAGCTTTGGGGATAATTTCGCTCCTAATATGCTGATCTATTAGTTTCTCCATTGTTTTTAGGAGAAAGGAAGTTAGACTAATGGGGCGATAAGACTTCGGCTCGTCTGGGGGACGCCGTCCAGTCTTTGGAATAAGCACCACTTTGACTTTCCTCCAATTTTGTGGGATGTAGCTTAGTATAAAACTGGCTTTGGTTGGCAAGTCTTTTGCAATATGCAATAATGCTTGAAGGAGGGAATGCGCATTAAAGAGCCAGCTGATTTATTTTTGCAACAGTCTTGCATCTCTCGCCAAAAAACGATTCTGCGCGATTTTTCTTGCAGTTTCTGCCGCAATTCTGGTGAGAAATGTAGTGATTTTTACATTACCAATCAAGATATAGGTTGGAAGAAACGACTGTAAAACGTGCTTTAAGAATTAAGGTAAATGTTTACTATATCTCCATTACCCAAATTTGCATTTTTTTCTTATAACATATAATAATTACTTTCCCCCAAAATTATACTTTTAGGTAAAATCTTATCTCGGGTAAAACTGTCCGACACTAATAATATTTTAAGAAATTCTTTGAGGGATATGTTTTATAGTTAAATAGGCTTTCTAAAATAGTTACCCTTAAGTAATTGTTTAAAAATAGGTGTAGTAGCTTCATAACCTAAGTTTGCATTTTTTGTAATAAATACAATTATTTCTATGGCCAAAAACAGATTTTAAATTAAAATTATCTGGCGTAATGTTATTTTTTTTAACATTTTAGCATTTAAAAGGACAAACCCACTTTTTCTGTAGTCTAAAGCAGGAACAATTTTTCCTTCCCTAGAATTCTTAAGTGGTCGATTTTTTAAGAATAAAGTTCAAACACTGACACCACATTTATGTCCATTGATAATGGCAAAAAGGAACATATTGATACAATACATTTTCATTTTATGGTATTCTAAAACGCTGGGTTTAGAGCTAGCGCCCCAGGGTAAATCGTAGCTCTACAAGATTTTTTAAATTTTATTTTAACTAATTTTTGGTATAGGATTTAGGTCCAATGTCTTTTTCAAGATAATCTTGAAACTTTTTGGGCATAGGTACAAAGAATCATACCTGACAGTAAAATACAAACAGAGTTAATTTATTCAGTTAATTAATTAGACTTACAGCTGGTTGCACAAAACTTTTAATCAAGTAGTAAATTTAATTGACGTTTAGAGTCAGCTTTGGCAATGATTTTAACGTACAAGTGTCTAATTAGTTAAATTCGTGATTAAGTTGTTTGTGCAACCGGGCGTCAGACAACCTACAAATTATACACAGCCCGGTATTTGTGAAATCAACATGAAAAGACCTATTTAGTAAAAGAGCGCCAGAGAAAAACGATACCTAAAAATTCGGGCATTTTATCCGAAAAAAATCGTTATCTACATATTTCCATTACTTCAGACTTTATCAGCACCCTGTATAATAACATTTAAATCAAAGTGTGCAAGGAATATACACTAAACTTTAAATCGGATTGATTTCTTACAATTTCGTATAGATTTGTTTCTCGGTGTACAAGCAATTTTCACGCGGGCGTAATTTCCTCAGTGTACGATACCTGATTATTGTTAAATATTCGTGGACACGATAGAACAAGGGACTCAACGTTTTTGTCGCTTCTCGTTGGTAGGTTATTCTCTGGTTTGGCCTTGTTCGGTTAATCGTTTGTTGTTTAGTGAGATAGTAGTAATATTCCTTTCAAGTGTCTGACGCCCCGGAGTAACTCGACACCGTTCCGAAAGGAACAATTGACAAGTTTGACATTAAGCTCAAGGCAAAAGTGATGCACGAGAGGGCAGGGGGGATAGGGCTCGAACCTTAGATTCTTTCCTTGTCTAAGGCTCGAACGGTTCAGATGCTTGATGCCCCAGTTGAATGGAACAACTGTGTGCTGGTCTGGAACTGTACGGGAGCTCCTCCTTGGGGTGAAAGGAAGACACCTAGTGAGTAGCTATGGAGTAGCTGTGGTTTGAACGAAGACGAATAATCGTTGTCTTTCTTCCAGTTTTTATTAATTCGATCAATCATAAAAAATAAAATAAGAGCACTTTTGAGTTTGCCATTGGCTTCCGTTGCGTTAACATCTCTCGGTCGACTACAAAGTTTGATTTCTGATTAGATCACCTAGTGGCGGTGAGTAAAGTGTTTTGTGACGGAATACAAAACGGCCTGTCGGGGGAATCTTTTGGGAGTGAGCGATGAGGCCTAAAATCTCTGTTCGTGCTACGTTTTTTTTTTCATTCACATAAGGTGGACATGTGACGGCCATGTCTTGTTGTGGGAGGAGCGTAGTGCGCAAGTGTGGCTGAAAGAAAAGGTCATTCATGCATAATGAACTCTACCAGGGGCGAGAAACTCTATAACCTCAACTGTGCTATACCGATAATATTGACGACGTTTTGTCGTTTTTATTATTATTATTGTTTATATTCGGAATCTCCGAAAGTACATGCCCGACAATTCGGGCATTCTAAGAGAAATACCACCCAAACTAGGTAACGTGTTAGTGTTGCGAAAATTTCACAACACTATTCACATTCACAGTGAAATGTCCGGTCAAATATAATAATTTACCTGTCCGGCCAATTTGACCGGTAAATTACCGGTCAAATAGTGGACATTTTTAAATATTTAAATAAACTATGCCACTGAATTTGCCAAGAAATTTTATTGAAAAAAATGGGTAAAAAGTCATATTTTGTAAATCAAATAAGACACATAGAGACAAAAACGTAAACATTTCTATTTTCTAAATGAGAAACATACATTTGAAAATAAATATAAGAAAAAAGAAAATAAAACATATCAAAAACAGTAAATTTCTTTAGGTTATGTTCCAAATTATGCCAGGTTTAAATAAATGGTGGGACACTTAAAAATAACAGATTTTTCGGTCAAATTGAAAAATGTCCGGACAAATGTCAGTTTGACTTGTTCTTGTCGGTCAAGTCAAATATAAATGTTAATTTATCGGACATGGGCAACTATCCCACAATCCTACGTATAAGCACCGTATACGGTGACTTAACTATGATACTAGTAGATACTGTTGGCACTACACAATGGTAAGAACGGTAATTTTTAAAATACCAACAGAATTATTTCGATATCTTTAAATTTGACAAACTTAAGCAATTCTTTGTGAGCTGGACCGCAAACGATTCGGCTATTATGACGTCACGCGACACGAGCCCAAAAACACATAGGTATACAAATTATAATTTTTGGAAGCGGCCATTCCGAATCACATAAAAACATGTTAAATGTTTAGGCGCCCTGTATTGACTGAGTTGCGAAGTATATTATTTATTTAACTTACCATGGGGGTGTTAGTTAGGATAGGACATTTTACAATGATTATTATCTCCTTTTTAAATTTACCTATTTGTGGTACCTATATGGGAAACCTATCTTGGGTAAACGACAGTTGGCGTAGGAGTTGCTTCAAGGTGTTGCACGTTACGTTTTGGTTAGACAATTTGACAAATTACGTTAAATGTCATGGAATTTGGAAATAATTTGATCGTAGTATACCTACTAGATCATTGCGTTGTGATTGTTTGACTTATGTTTCTTCTGTTCTAAAAATAGTTATATTTATGTATTTTTCTTCAACTATTTCCTTCGTTTTAATTCCGATCGATCATTTTCATGTCAAAAATGATTTTTAAACAAAACAATTGTTTGATAGCTCCTGTAAGCAACTTATTCGATTTTGCATGCATATCATAAGTGCATCTAATTTTTCCGTAAAATTGTTTTTAGGCACTTTTGTTGAATAAGACTTCGAGTCGATTTCGAGAATTTTTGCCACTTGCGCGAATGCCATTTATTAAGAAAATGGAATGGAATGGAATTACCCTATATAAAACTAGTACCCGTTACATTCGTTGGACTTCACCTTTCTGTGAATCCCAAAAGCGGGTTCATACTTCGTTGTCACAGGCTGCAGGTGCGCTCGAGTATGTATCTCCTCGCGATAGAAATTTAAAAAAAAAGACCTGAAATCCGGTCTAAATGGATAATATCAGTGACGAAGTAAGATATGGGCATATGAGGCGATGCAACAACGGCTTAACCCGCGTTAAGTGGTTTTTGCTGAAACCTACGTATTCGTATTCCTTAGCCTTCAACTTATATTGTACGAAATCTCCGAAGTTTATATTAGGTATGTATTAAATTACATAGTCTGTAAGTCGGGCCCCCGAGCACGAAGCGCGGGCACCTTTGGAGGAGATAATGGCTGTTGGCACGCGCGGTGCTCGCATCAAAACACTGAATCTCTCGTACGACTACAATCAGTCTGCTTTACTAATATTTTGTTTGATGCTGGGTTGCGTGCATCTTTGTTAAAAAATTAGTATAAAGCGCTAGATGGAAGCTATCACAAAACTTCAAGACCAAAGAAATCTAATCTAAGAAATCTATCTAATCTTGGTATTCAGCAATATGTCAAATTAGAGTACACACAAAATTATGAGGTTTTAATTTAATTCAGAGCTGGACAGGGCCTGTGACTTCAAAAAGGGCCTCGAGCTCTTTTAGGAATTTCAACTTCATGGTTGAATCCCTTTTTAAAACAAGGACTTGGGGCTTGAATTCCTTTATAAAAGAGCTTTGGAATTGTGAATGAAAAAAAGAGCTTCAATTCCTTTTGAGGGCTTTCAACGGCTTGAAATACTAAAAGGGCTTTCCAAGTCACCAAAGGGCTTGTAAAGCTCTTTCGAAGCTATACAAGCCAGTGTTGCAAACCGTGTGATTTAAATCGTATGTAGGTATACGATTTTTTAACTCTCGGTACCATGGATTTATTAGGACTGGATACGGGATGAGTTCACATTCTTTGAAGCCAAAACAAACCATTCTAAACGACACTGTAAACACAATTTGTAAACATTGGCCACATCTTATTTTACCTTGTATTTTTGTACAAAAAATACGTTAGAAGCATCACAAGATGTACTAAACGGAATAAAAGCACTAAAATATTTTATTTTTCTGATAAATAATAATAAATTTAAGTTAAAAACGTTTTATTATTTATAGGTTATGTTATTTCTAAAGGTGTTTATTTAAAGTCGCTCCGAGTCATTTATTAATCTATATAAATCTATACGTCGCACTTTTTCTTTTCTAGTTCATTAGACAAAGACGTACGTGTAACCGAGTGTTCAGACCGAGGTTCAGCCGTGTTCCTAAACAACCAGCCAGACAGCAACACTTCTGGGCTGCGTTCGATATCATCGCCGGGTGACACACCGGTGTGATTTTTCAACCTGAGCTCCAACACTCCAATGCTATTTTATCTCTTTCTACTACCATTCTTGATTCAATTACGTAGTAATTCGTAGTCTTGTCTATGTTCGTAGTTCGTAAACTGCTCCCCCAAGAGAAAAACAAAAACAAAAACAAACAACAAAATATAAGGCTTCACGTTCGATACGCTCACAGTATACAGATATCGAATCCTATTATAATAAATCCATGCTCGGTACGATGTACGATCGCATCAGTGCGATAGTACTTAAAAATACGATCTTTTAAGTAGGTACATCAAATTAAAATATCTGCAAAAATTGATTAATATAAAACCTAAAATAATCAAAATAATTACTAATAGGTATGCCGAAAAACTATACTTGGAATACTTGCATAGATTTATATGCCGTTCGAAATTTTTGAACGCAGTGACTTCTATTTATTATATAGGTATATATAGACCATTATAGACGAGCGAACGAGCCGCAAAGAGTCTAGGAATCCCCGGTTATCCCCTTGACACAATCGATAATATTATTTGCCATTTTGTTTCTTTTTTAGAATCAGTGGTGATCTCATGATTTATCACGAGATTTCACGATTTTGTATCGAATCTCACGATATGAGTACAGGATTTAACGATTTTTTAAGTATTACTCAACAGGAATGATTTCTAGAATTTTAAAATGTCTAAAATATAAATTAAATAATTTAAAAACTGTTGTTGTCAGACTTATTTAAATATAATGGTCGATTCTAGCACCTGTAATTATTTAAGTTGGACGCCTGTAAATATATAGCGCTGCAACGGCGCCGTGATGAACTTTTTTCGATAACTCACCGCAAATGCGAACGGCCCAGTTCGCGCGATCGGGTAATCACCCTGGCATTACATTACATGTTATGCAGATTGCATAGGTGTAAACAAAGTAATTTTATTTTCTCTTTTAAAAATGTCAAGTGATAGTAGTGATAGTGATGATAATGCGTCCCAAAATCCGCCCAAGAAAAACCAAAAGCGCTTATATGGCGCAAAAGTATAATAAAATTTAAAATACTTATGTTTTAAAAAAACTTTTTAAAAATTTTATTAACAACCTAAACTTTTATTAACAAAGACCTGCTAAAATTTTCTAAGAAATGGACAATAAAGGTAGTTTATTATTGAGCCCTATTTAAAATTTTCACTTTCCCATATACGCTGAAGATTTTTTAAAATCTTTTTGGTGATATTTTAGTTTGGGAACATGAAGAAGATTTCCCAGAATTTTTTGGCCAGGTCTGATAATAAAAAAATGCTCTATATTATACCTTTACATAGAAATAAAATTGGTTAATATTCGTTGTGGAGTTTTTTTCTCTCTTATGTTCATATTTAAACAGTGTTACGCCAAGCTCTTTTTAGGGGCTTTAAGCTCTTTTAAGGGGCTTCAGGCTCTTTTAAAGGGATTCAAGCTCTTTTGCAGAGCTTCCAACCCATAAATGGCTTCAAATCCTTAGCCAAAGGGCTTGTGGCTTTCGGTCCAATTCTTTTTTAAGTGAATTGGGAATTGTAAAGCCCATCATGTTTAACAAGGAAATGTGACTTTGGGCTTTCAAGCCTTTTTTAACAGGGATTGGGGCTTCAAGCCCTTTTGTCGAGGGCTTTGCCCAGCTCTGATTTAATTTATAAACATTATCAGCCAGATTCTCCAATGCTAGTCCGGTCTAATTTGACAACCAAAAGTTTTAAACTGACAAGTGTAAGAATAAGACAACTAAATTTTATACTTTGAACTTATTTCTGAGCTTTTTCGCACATTTATCAAGAAAAGGACAATTTTAGTACGTGCTTTCAACAATAATAGAACTAAATTCATTACAGCAACTCGTTCCAAGATGAAAATCATTTGAAAACCAAGTAAATCGCTAAAATATCACAATAATTCGTAAGTTTTTAATGACGACTTATTAACAATGGCAGGACAAAACCTGTCAAAACATAACTGATCAACTAGAAGATCTTAATTTAAACTAGTACTAAATCTTAAACTTTCTTAGTGAATCTGAACGCATAATTCTAACTCAGAGAGATTCCCAATCATATAAACCAAAGATTCACCTGTTTTTCTCTCTCCTGTCGTAACGCCTGGTATTTCTCCCGAAAAAATGAAAAATGTAGAAAGTTTTTTAGAATTTCCTACATGTGCCAACAGACAATGGTATTTGAACTTCTCACGATCATCAGAAAACGGCAATTTGTCGAATGATGAAGTGCCAAGCGATGAGGAAGCATAGCTTCCTCGTAACTAAAAATGGTATCTCTAAATTTAAAAATGGTTTATTTAAATATTCATCATACAATAGGTCGCTCGTACAATGTAAAATGTTTGTAAAATGAGGAAATGAACGAAAAATAAGCATACAATTTGTTTGGGTTTTATATATATTTTAATGCTCTATTTGGTAAAGTCCCCAATTAATGTTGGGTACTAGATTTAAAATACGCGGGAATGCGCGTAGTATTCACATGATACATTTTACTGGCCCTAAAGCGCGTGGACGCTAATAGTACGTAAAGAGAGTACCAACAAATACGTTGTACTGACCACAACTCGGCCGCGTGCCCAATTACTTTCTCGGGTGTTTTCCCCATTTTATCTATAATCTCTCTCTAAAACTACTCGCAAACTAGTGATAGTGTGATCCATGGTTCTGGAAGATCAAGAGCAGCACAGGGGATCATCCAGGTGGCCACCACGAAGAAACAGGTCAAAGTGTTTTTCGACGTCAAGGTAGGCCATATTTAGTAGTGTGTCATGCTAGCGCCGTTTGCCTAACGACCTTTAAAAAACCAATCTCTTTCTCATCTCCTCAACCAAAATTATATACAGTCCACTTTTAGCTCTTATTATACGAAAACCCAACACAATTAAATTTGAAACAAATAACTTTGATATTTTCTTTCTAACATGCCCGTTCTCGGCAAAAACCACTTAACTCTGACATTACTTATTGTTATTTCTGTAATTTATTCCACTTCTATATAACATTTAAGGGTGAGATTTTAAAGTTTAGTCATAATAAAACTTTCCACAGCTCAATATAAGATGCGATTCAACACATACATTAATACACAATATAACTGTATTTTTTTCGTGAATACTTAACTCGAGTTAAGTGGTTTTTGCATCCCTCGCCACATATATATGTATATATATATATATATATATATATATATATATATATATATATATATATATATATATATATATATATATATATATCTATATATATATATATGGCTTATTTTACGTATAAGCTGTTGTTGCTTGAAGTCAAAGAAATGATTAGAATGTGTATGATTAATATCACTATTACACCCTGTCAAATAGTCGCCGTCGTTGACATACGGTTCACATAAAGCTGAAAGTATGTGTAGGTCTGTCTGCAAAAGAAAACTTTAAGATGAAGAATCAAGTAAAAGTTTCTGAGATACATTATAGATCAACTACTTTTTTACTAGAGGTGAGAAAATTTTTTAGTTTATAAAACTCTGACGGTCTAGAAATGCTGAGGCTAGTTGAATTTTGCAAAGGGAGCTGTTGGGGTCATTTGAAAAATGTCGTATACAGCAATCATAATGAAAATATTGAAAAAATTCTAAGGAAGGTGAGAAATGAAGTAAGAAATCTGAACGAAAATGATGCTGAAGGTATTATAAACACACTTCAGAGGCAGAGAAGAATGTATGAAAAGTTCGAAGAATTAAATGGCGGACATGTTGAAAATTTCTTTTGATATTCATTGGTCAATGTTAACATGTATCTGTTGATGTTATAATTCATTTGTTATTGTTTAATCATTGGTTATTGCTTTCAAATAATAATAACTAACAGAAATCATAATTTATTATTTAATGGAATAACTCATTTTGCATAAATATAAAAATACAAATTTACGGTGACAAAAGTATTATCGTCAACCTCGAGGTCAACATTGATAATAACTTTGACTTACCTACAAAGACAATTTAATAAGGTAGCAGGTAGGTATTTCGTTCGCAACCTGGATAGTTACGTTTAAAGTATATTTATGTGAAATAATTTTGAATGGGGTACGTTATACAAAATATGTCTAGAACTTCTCTTAGAATCCACAAATATGATAAATGTCACCATCCAATTTGCAATAAGCGAGAAAATCGATGTTTTATAGGTACTATATTTTTTTTATTCGATGCTTAATTGTTTTGCTGATAAAATATATGAATGATCCATACAAATCTCCAAAACTTTCGTATTGAACATTTTTTCCCATCTTTAAAAATAAAAAAGTTATAAGGCCTGTTCACTTTTATTTGGAATCCCTGTACATATGTACCTTGGGCTTAAAAATCCATAACAAAAATTATTCACAAAATTAGTAGGTATGTTTTCGGACAACAAAACAGGTCGCAATAGCGCGAGTCCCTGATATAGAGATTAAAGTGGGGTAACGTTACCGCGGTAACGGTAATTTTGGCAAGGTAGTTTTCGTAATTTTACCTGCCAAATTCGTTTACCGGATATTTTGAAAAACATTTTCTGAATAAAATCAGACTCAGGCGGCCATCTTTCTCATGTATTATTCGCCACTTATCACTTAATTAGGAGGATATATTTCTGTTTTATTTGTGTTTGAGTGATTATTGTTTTTTGTTCTTTTTAGTAATTTGTATATTTATTATTTGTTAAAATATTGTTACACAATGGTAGAATTTACAGTGTTACATAACATAATAAATAGGTTGTTAAGGTAAAAAATACATAATAATGACCGTGGGTCTCCGGTGGCCGAGCCAGCTTTGCAACCGAGAGGCGCGGGTTCGAATCCCGCTTCGACCATGGATATTTTGTGATTGTCAATTGGAAGGTGGTAGAGGATTTATTATAAAAAATTATGAAAAACAACAATCAAAATTCTTCAAAAATGTAGCGACGCGTTAAAAACAGAATAGCCCGTCATAAATGGTATAAATCACAGCGAGAGTCAGTATTGAGACGCGCCGCGCCGCACAAAACTCTTTCTGGTTGTCGTGTTGCTACCGCACTGGCTATGTCTGGGTCTATTGTGAGAATCCCACGCGCCAATCTCGGGGTGTTGCCGTTTGAAGGCCATGGTGTTGTCGAGCTGGCTGGAAGAAGAGATATTCTTCTCTCTATCTCGGTTTTGTTCTCTGGTAACAGCCCAGTAAACTAACGGCAGTCGGGAAACAGTCGGCACTGGTAGGAAGTCGGCGGCTCTTTTTGCCATTCTCTGACGGCATACGGTACGCGCGTGTTTTTCCATGTGATGAATCGCCAACCTTCAGCCCAAAGTCATGGACTCGGTACACCAGTAACGATACTTCAGTTTCGAATCGAACGCGGTTAAGATTCTGGAGTCCAGCTGCGAAAATCAGCTTTCGCATCGCATTCGGTTTTTAAGCGGCTGACCCTTCTTCTTGTTGGAGAATGCAATGAGCATGCGTGATAGTAATTTCCGAGTTTACAGGACGGCGCATAGACGTGTTTGGTGCTTTTTTGTGTACTGTTCAGTTGTTCGCCTATATATATATATATATATATATATATATATATATATATATATATATATATATATATATATATATATATATATATATATATATATATATATATATATATATATATTAAATGTAAATGCAAAGATTAACTTCTTCGCTAGTGCAGCAAGAAGGCCGTAAAATGAAAAATAAAAATAATGAGGACTATTTTTGATTCTGGTCTGGGTGCCCTCCTGTATAGCAATTTCTGGGCCCTTACCCTTACACTTACGCTTACACCCAGGGTGGCTGAAGAACAGACCACATTTTGACCAGAATCAAAGAGAGACCTTATATCCAAACGGTCGGAATGGATGGGTACGATGTAGAGGCTCGCGCCAACTAGTTCACCAATTTTACGGCCTTCTTGCTGCACTAGCGAAGAAGTTAATCTTTGCATTTACATTTAATATGTTACCTATAGACCAAGAAAAATTTTCCATTTTCTACTATATATATACAGGGTGTCTAAAATAGGTGATACCACTATTGCTATCTCCGAAATGGTAAAAGGTACGAGGTCGGTTAAATTAGAGAAAATGTGCCATTTTTAGTCCCTGTTCGTATTCCGTTTACGGAGTTGCCAAATTCTCTACAGTTTCTTATCTACAGGGGATTTTTAAAAAATAGTCAAAAATTTAATTCTTAAATATCTCGAAAACTATTATAGTTAGAAAAAAGTTGTTCTTACAGAAATCACACGATTTTTTACCTTCTCTAAAGTAACGTTATTGTTTTGTTTATACCATTTGACTTTATTGAGTTACTGATACTAACTTGTTTTTTTCAAATACGGACCTGGATTTTTTGCTGCATTTTTTGAAAGAATGCTTCATACCCTTTACAACTATGTATCTGTTGATTATTTTTTTCGACGTTTTGATCAGGAATAACATCATCAGGATATTCTATCGATACGGACCTGGGATTTTCCATTTAAGGCACAATGTCACAACCTCTCGCTGTGGTTTAAATTATTCAACTGATTAATTTTAAACTATGTTCATGATTACTAACCAGAACCCTTTGGTCATTAAAGTTTGTCAAATTGCACTTAAGCCAATGAGTTATTGAAAGCAAAAGTTTAGCAGACTCAGATCAGATATAATTAGCGGCATTTATTAACAGCACCTAACTAGTGGTGACGTTTACCACATATTGTAAAAGGCACCCTTGATGATATTCTTCATTATTTAATTTTTTAATATTTTCGTATCCAAAAATCACCATTTAGTTTCAAAAATAATAATAAATAATCCTATTTTACCTAATAGTTTCATTTCTGCTGCAACTCCTGCTGGTACAGTTGAATTACTATTTACTGGCTTTGAAAACAAACCAAATTATCTCAAATTAAAGACCTTTAACTATATTCTACCATAAAACCATTGTCATATTTACTGGGTTCGGATTATAAGGAATTCGAATCTGAAATCCGTTTTCTACTTTATTTTTTGACGTTGCGTTGAATTATAAATATAACATGGACGGGCGGACGAACAGGTTGATGGACGCGACTGGAGTGACCACACGAAGCCAATAACGCCTCTAACAATTAATTAGGAGTTGTTATAATTAAAACTAAGCTTATGCTTTTTCAGGCGTTGATGGAGCAATTTTACAAACTTGAGGGTCCTGATTCATGATTATAATTACAATTTACCAGTTAAAACAATTTAATCCATAGTTACTGATTCTGACCTAATTGTCGCCAGAATAGGTCGTGAAATGGCGCATTAACTTGACAAGTGCCAGGTCCGTACTGGTCGAATATCCTGATGATGAGACTATTCTTCACCAAAACGTCGAAAAACATAATCAAGTGATACACAGTTGTAAAGGGTATGAAGTATTCTTTCAACAAATGCAGCAAAAAGTCCAGGTCCGTATTTGAAAAAAACAAGTTAGTATCAGTAACTCAATAAAAATAAATGGTATAAACAAAACAATAAAGTTACCTTAGAGGAGGTAAAAAATCGTGTGATCTTTGTTAAAACAACTTTTTTCTAACTATAATAGTTTTCGAGATATTTAATAAATAAATTTTTGACTATTTTTAAAAAATCCTCTGTAGATAAGAAAGCATAGAGAATTTGGCAACTCCGTAAACGGAATATAAATGTGGAGTAGAAATGGCACATTTTCTCTAATTTAACCGACCTTGTATCTTTTACCGTTTCGGAGATAGCAATAGTGGTATCACCTATTTTAGACACCCTGTATATATATATATATATATATATATATATATATATATATATATATATATATATATATATATATATATATATATATATATATATATTTTTTTTTTCACGTGCCCGTACTTGTATACTACTTAATTACAAATTTTATAATATCAGTAGTTTTATGTATTACCATCAGTTTATTTCCTCAGATTTTTTTTCCAATCGATCAATTCATCGGCAGCCTCCAATGAAAAACAAGTATTGTTTTTTAATATTTGTTTACAGTACTCCATCGTAGATATATTCAGGCAATTTATATTTTCTTTAACGACACAAAGTACAAGAAAGAGTAGTACTCGTATCACACTAATTTCATCAATCGAAAAGCCACTGAACTTAATTCATAATATATTTTCAGTCACAATAATTTTTCAAAATTTTTTGTGCTTATTTGGTTTTAGTTTCGTTTTGAAAGTTCGTACTAAAATGAGTGGTTTTTCCAAGATCAGTACTGCCGTACTGAATTTGGCCACTTTGTACTGAATTCAGTACAATTGTACTGAAATGGCACTGCTGCATGTGGCTCAAAAGTGTGAAGTGGTAAGAAAGCTTTTGCTGTTAATTAATAATAATAATAATAATAAATACATTTATTTGTACCAAAGAAAAATAAAAGTACAATAATAAAGAATTGTAATAACAAGTACAATAGCAATAACTGTCATAGCCAAAGGAATTAAAAATTACAGGAACATACTAGTTGGCACAAATGGGTAGAAATTTTGATTAAAATTAATCATTCTTCCAATCCTACCCCACGCAAATATTTTTTAAGTTTACATTTAAAATTTATATAACTTAATTAAAGGTGGCTGCCGTGCGCTGTTCCTGTTCACTCTGTTTGTGTTCACGCAGATCTCAGATATAAAATAATTATCAAATTGTAATATAATTTTTCTTACAAAATTGGCCTAACAATATCCTATACTATACCGGCACCATAATCGACAATTTTAGCATAATTTCAAATTTTTTAAATTTATTTCAATTTATTTTAAATAAAACCGCAAACTTTTACCGGCTTATTATGAAAACAATTTATTGTTTTTTTTGCAAAATAATTTGTTTTCATAAAATATTTCGCATAAATAAAATGTAGATAAATTTTATACATTCTTTTTGTTAAGCGATGTTCTGTTTTAGCAGGTATTCATTATTTTCTTTTTTAACTGATTCGAGTTTCTAATTTGCAATAATAATACGTACCTATGTACTATATACTATACATTATCTATGAATATATATTTTTTTAAATAATGTTTTTTTTTATATTTCTTTACAAAAAAACTAGACTACGTACTACTACGTTGCGTCCTTGGGGCCAAAAATTTGCGACGCACTTTGTTCAATAAAAAGTGTTTGATTAAAAACCGTCAAAGATACTATGATGAGTATCATTGACCAAGTACTTACCGCTTAACTTGAAAACATTAAAATAACTCTTAAAGGTACTCTAGAGAAAAACACAGGAACAACAGGGTGTTCTGAGGGAAGCAGGTGTAGTAGAGCGCGTTGCAAATTAGCCCTCAGCTCAGTTAGGCTGGGTAGGTTCTATTGGACGCCACCAGTTTTTACACCGACACAAACTGGAAGTCGCCTAGTTGGTCTAGGGACCTGCTTCTCACACAACAATCCCGCTATTCATAATTAAAAATTAAACAGAGGGCGCAGTGAGCTGGATAAAAACAACTTAATAAGTTTACCCTATATACATTTATTGTACACTGAAAAAAAGAAAAAGGTTACAAGTGGTGACAAATAAGGTTGGGCGATTTTGCCCTCGCAAAAATAAATAAATTAAATTAAACCAAAATAAAAACTTCCTGAGGTCTGTCCCCAGGTACAGGTAAATTCATAGGGTGGCTCCTTAGCACCCGCCAAAAATTAATAGGGATGGTTCGTATCCCCTTCCGAAGACAATGTAATAGGGGTGCTTTCTAGCCCCTACGGAAGAAGTAGGCAGGTTCGTGGCCCCTACCAAGGACCCCCTTAAGCAAGGAGGGTTAGAATTCCAACTTCCACAGGCAGCAAAAGGGCACCACACAGCTAGGGTTACCACAGGGTTTGGACCGCCAAACTGTTGCCGATGTTCGTGGCTGATTATGATGTTAACAAACGAAGATGCAGATAAAATCTTGCCCAGTAAGCAATAATTCAGCAGATGAATTTTTAATCGCAGTCCCGGAACTTAATCCATAAACTTGAGCCTTCAAAATGGCTGAAACCGACACCGCGATACTGCTATCTTCGTTGAAAACCAAAGTGAAAATCTGCCCTCCCGGTCACCTAATTCTGCCCCCCCCCCTGCTCAAAATCCTGGCTACGCCCTTGACTGCACCTAGCCCGCCTAGCCGTGGGCGGGCCATCCAACGGACAGCGGATCTCTAACGGTATTGCGTCCTGTACTGTAATGCCGCGCATGGCCCATGAGCGGCATTACATTCCATGGACCGCCGCGGCAAAGAGGACATGCGCGGTCTACAATCTGCAGGGTTTGCCGTGTTTCGGTCCGGAAGCGGCTTTCGGCAATGCGGTTTCTGTCCGCTTCAGGAGCGGCCACTTTGTGTTTACTGGGAGTGCTGATACGGATCCGCTATATAAGTTCAGAGACCATTTCAACTACTAAAATATATCATCTGTGGATGTCGAAAGGTCGTTTTCTTTATATAAAAACATTTTTCGATCCATCGGACATCTCTTACAGAAGCGACTTTAGAGACATATGCCATGCTGCAAATATTTAGACGAATCCGGATTTTTAATGCTAACTGGGTAAGTATTACCATAGGCCAAATAATACATAGCTTAGACGAACACTGCCGTGCAACGAAAAGCGGGTTTCCCTTGAGACATTTGCTGGGTTTGCTGGTTTATGGTTTAAAAATTTGATTGTCTACCATTATATAAAAATATGTACAGTATGGATCTACATGTATATAAAATGGTGGACAAACAAAACTTTTAGACCACAAACCAATAAACCACCGAATGTCTCAAGGGAGACCGCCTTTTGGGATATTAGAGTGTGTGTCTATATTCTTTATAGTCTCTGGTATTACAATATTATAAAGTATTATTACTCATGCATAGTTTCTTATATACAAGTGGGCAGTAAGGTGGAGCGAAATATTTTTTTCCTAAATCGAGCACGCCTGGTAGGTATACAGAAAGTTGTGTACTCAAAAATAAATATTTTTCCCAAAAAAAAATTCTTTTGTGTCAAGTGCTTCCACTGCCTCCACCACTTTTACTATATTGTCGATATAGCGCCCATGTGGTGATGGAAAAACAAGTCTGGTCGATTTTTTTTTATTATAAAAAAGTGTTTTTATTGTTATAGTAAATAGGTATGTTCTACGCCAGGACTTGATTTTTTTTTTAAATGTATAAATTTTTTTTTTGCCGTGGAATGCAGTAGGTACTTGCATGTGACTCAGTGGACTTTTGTTTTGAGAAGTTTCGTACTAGATCCTAATTCAGCATCTAGTACGAAACTTCTCAATCAGCATCTAGTCCAAAATTTCTCATACAAAAGTCCCCTAAGTCACATGCAAGTACCTATTGCATTCCACGCCAAAAAGTTTTTGGCATTTTTTTTTAAACAAAAATCAAGTCCTGTTTAGAGAACATATTTATTATAACAATAAAATCACTTTTTTATAATAAAAAAATCAATCAGACTTGTTTTTCCACCGCCCGCCACATGGGTGATATAACTACAAAATAGTAAAAGTGGTGACTTCCTGGCGGTGGAAGCACTTGACACAAAAATTTTTTTTGAGAGAAATGTTTATTTTTGACCTACACAACTTACTGTATACCAGGCGTAAAAAAAATCGATCATGCTTGTTTTTCCATCGCCACATGGGCGCTATAACGACAATATATTAGAAGTGGTGGGGGCGGTGGAAGCACATTTTTTTTTTTTTTAAATTTTTTTTTTATTGATAAAGCCTGCGGCGTTTACTGTTATTAAAACTGGTCTGCAAGACCAACCATTAATTTTTCTCTAAATTCTTAAAAACTAAAATCCTTATATACTAAAGTTCACCCAGTGGAGTCCTAAAGGTTTATCTGTTGTGACTCATGGCCATGGCACTTAGCACTCACACACTTGCGCACTGTACTATGTTTTCAAAAGTCTATACTAGTTCAAAGGGCTTGGTCCTCTTCAGCCTTCTAACTAGGTCCTGGTTGTCAAGAAGCCTAATGGCTTCGACGTTAACGTGCTGATGGAGTCGAGACTCGTGCTTGATAGCAAATCTTCTAATTTCACTAGCGACATACGGGATACCAAGATCGCGATGTAGGTCACTATTTCGTATGTACCACGGTGCACTAACTATGTTCCGTAATACTTTATTTTGGAAGGTTTGGATGCGTTTGATGTGGCTCTCCTTGGCACAGCCCCATAACTGGATGCCATAAACCCAGACTGGTTTTAAAATCTGGTTGTATATCATGATTTTACAGTGTATTGACAGCTTAGATTTTCGTCCCAAGAGCCAATACAACTGTCTATATTTGAGCCCTAGTTCAGTGCGTTTAGTTCTGATATGTTCCTTCCATCTTAGTTTCGCATCTAAGGTCATCCCCAGGTATTTGGCAGTATTTGCATAGGGAACTATGATACCATTTATGTTCATTGGTTGATGATTGCATATTCTTTTGTTGGTAAAGTTGACACAAATAGATTTTTGCTCATTAAGCTTAATCTTCCAGTCTGTGGTCCAATTGTAAATCTGGTCGCTAGCATGTTGGAGTTGTCTGGTTACTGCATCTAGGTCTGTTCCTACTGCTAATACAGCAGTGTCATCAGCGAATGTAGCCACAGTTACATTTTCTGTTTGTGGGAGATCACAAGTGTACAGTAAATAAAGGACGGGTCCCAAGACGCTTCCTTGAGGCACACCTGCTTTAACTTCCTTCAGTTTAGAGTATTCATCGTCCTGTTTAATTCTGAACACTCTATCTGTAATGTAGGAGGTTAGCAACTCTACATATTGTTTTGGTAACATTCTGTTTAATTTGTTAATTAGCCCTTTGTGCCAAACTTTATCAAAAGCTTGAGCTACGTCAAGGAAGATAGTTGAGCAGATTAGCTTTTCTTCTAGTGCCCTTTCTATGATGTCTGTTATTCGATGGACTTGGTCTATCGTGGAGTGCTTGCATCTAAAGCCAAATTGATGATTTGGGATTAGGTTACTGTTCTCTATTATAATCTTAAGTCGTTTTAAGAAAAGCTTTTCAAATAATTTTGAAATAATTGGTAGTAGTGATATGGGCCTGTAAGATTTGGCTTCATTCGGTGGTTTGCCTGGTTTTGGTAGCATAATGACTTCAGCCACTTTCCAGACGCTAGGGACGTGTTTTAATCTAAGTGCTGCATTAATTAGGTAAGTCAGCATAACTATACCTTTTTTTGGTAGTTGTTTTAAAATTTCTCCTGTTATAAGGTCAAACCCAGGGGCTTTTTTGGCGCTTAAATTGTTTTTGATTTCGTTCGCTACTTCTTTAGGAGTGACTAGTGCTATTTCATTCTCTTGGATATTCACAGACTCTTCCATATTGACATTGGACTGGATATCATTTGGCTGAAAAATTTCGGCTAGATGTTCTGCAAATGCTTCAGCCTTTTCCTTATTATCTCTTGCCCAAGTACCATCCCTTAATTTGATGGGTGGCATTTGGGTGATTGGCCTTTTGAGTTTTTTCGTTGCCTTCCATAAGAAGAAATCCTTGTCTTCATCAGCTGATAAATTTTCTAGGTAGCTGTTTATAGATTCTTCTCTAAGTTTTTGTATTTCTCGTTTAAGTTGTTGAGTTTTGTTGTTAAGAATATTTTTGTCCGATGGATCCCTAGTGTGTTGCCATCTCCTTCTGGCTCTTCTCTTTTCTTTGACAAGTTCTCTTATTTCCATTGGATAGTTGTTTCCCATTGTTTTTTGAGTGTACGCCTTTGTGTTGTCCCAGGCTATTTTTTGTATGATGTTGAACTTTTCTGCTGCTACTTCTAATTGTTCTTTGGTTCTTAATTGGATTTTAAGGATAATTTTATTTTCCAGTTCATTTCTAAAGCTTTTCCAATCAGTAGTTTTATTAACCAAAGTTGGCCTATTTTCTTTTCTAATTATTTTCTCGCTCAAAGTTAAGATCACAGCTGAGTGATCGGAGTCTAGGTCAAAATTATCTTGAATATCAATAAAATTGGGTGACACTTTTCTTGATATAAAACAATCTAATAGATCTGGAATTTTATTAGTATCTGTAGGCCAGTATGTTGGTTTACCAGTAGTGTGAAAGTTGCATCCGGTTTCCCTTATAGCTTCCCTAAGTTCTTTACCTTTTGTAGTTGTTAATCTGGATCCCCAATCCATGTGTTTAGAATTGTAGTCACCTCCCACGATGAATCTGTCTCCCAGATGCTGTAGAAAGTTTTTATAATCCGTTTTCTTGAGGTTATACCTTGGTGGACAGTACACTGCAGCAACAGTCAGTCTCTGTTTGGTTGTGTTACTTGTTTTAATTCCTATTGCTGTTAACTGAACTTCTGCACTCCTAATAGGGCATTGTTCATAATGATTAATGCTATTCTTTATTATAACAGCCGTTCCCCCACGTGCCTGATTGTCGGGATGAATCGTTTGGTATACTTGGTAACCCTTTATTTTTAGGTAGGTCTCATTTGTTGAATGTGTTTCTGATATTATAAAGTATTATTACTCATGCATAGTTTCTTATATACAAGTGGGCAGTAAGGTGGAGCGAAATATTTTTTTCCTAAATCGAGCACGCCTGGTAGGTATACAGAAAGTTGTGTACTCAAAAATAAATATTTTTCCCAAAAAAAATTTCTTTTGTGTCAAGTGCTTCCACTGCCTCCACCACTTTTACTATATTGTCGATATAGCGCCCATGTGGTGATGGAAAAACAAGTCTGGTCGATTTTTTTTTATTATAAAAAAGTGTTTTTATTGTTATAGTAAATAGGTATGTTCTACGCCAGGACTTGATTTTTTTTTTAAATGTATAATTTTTTTTTTGCCGTGGAATGCAGTAGGTACTTGCATGTGACTCAGTGGACTTTTGTTTTGAGAAGTTTCGTACTAGATCCTAATTCAGCATCTAGTACGAAACTTCTCAATCAGCATCTAGTCCAAAATTTCTCATACAAAAGTCCCCTAAGTCACATGCAAGTACCTATTGCATTCCACGCCAAAAAGTTTTTGGCATTTTTTTTTAAACAAAAATCAAGTCCTGTTTAGAGAACATATTTATTATAACAATAAAATCACTTTTTTATAATAAAAAAATCAATCAGACTTGTTTTTCCACCGCCCGCCACATGGGTGATATAACTACAAAATAGTAAAAGTGGTGACTTCCTGGCGGTGGAAGCACTTGACACAAAAATTTTTTTTGAGAGAAATGTTTATTTTTGACCTACACAACTTACTGTATACCAGGCGTAAAAAAAATCGATCATGCTTGTTTTTCCATCGCCACATGGGCGCTATAACGACAATATATTAGAAGTGGTGGGGGCGGTGGAAGCACATGATACAATTTTTTTTTAAATTTAAAAGTGCATCAAAATAATTAAAAATTTTCAAAAACATCTTGTCATGTTCACCGCACCTGGCTGATCTTTGTGTTCGCTTTGTTATTTAGTAAAAAAAAAGGTTCCAGGTCTTAAGCAGTGTCATTATTATTAAAAAAATGTCGTACGCGGTTATAGTGTTGACCATTTATAAAAAAAAACAAAACATTTCATGGTGTTAGGCGGTGGTTTTACCCAAACAGCAGTTATAACTTTATTATTTAGGGAAAAAAAAAATAGTTTCCAATGCGATTTAATAAAATATCGTACGCGTTGAGTGTTGTGTAATATTAAGTTAGCAAAACAAAACATTTCTGTGTGTGTGTAGTTGAATATTATTATTTTACTCTTGGTTTGAACAGCTGCTCTCTGGATTGCTTTATTTGTCTTATATCATTTTAATTCTTTTAAATTGAATATTTTGAAAGAGCTGCTAGTACACAGAAAAAACTGCTATACTATTTTCAATAATAGTATTATTCTTGACCACTCTCACTTTGGTTATATATGTCAAAGTTAATACTATTTCAACAAAACATCGTTGAAATAACCAAACAAAAAACATTGCTTTAAATATAGACTTATTATTAGAGTTCAAAAGTAGTCTCACTTTGAAAACTATATTACCATTTTTTCAATTACAAAAATATTATTGGAAACCAATAAATTACTATTATTCCTTAGAGTATAGAATTGTTTAAGCTAAAACATTAAATTATTTGACGAGAATGTTCAAATAAATGTAATTGGGTGAAAAATAGTTATTTGTAGGCGGTGTGATTCAAATTAAAATATATTTTATTAAACGAACAAGAACTACAGTTTAAATAAAACATCTAAAAACTAATATCATACTGTATATCATGTTAATTAAAATAAACACTTCAATGAAACATACAAGGTATTAGAGAAATAATAAAAAGTATTAATTCAATGAGTTCTATTGATGGCTGAAGTTTTACTTCTATTGGTCGCGGACACGCTTTGGAGAGGTTAAAATTATGCTGTTGGTATTTTATCCGTTTAATAGTCGTTCAAGCTTGCAGCCTGTTTGTTTATTGCGTTAAAGTTACGCCAAAAATAATGGATCTTTTGCAATTCTGAGTGTTTCAGTGTTTGTGTGGACTAGAGTGGACTTTAGTGTTTTATAGTATGTAAGTAAAATAAATCTAAAAAGCTTTGCAATAACAATATTTCGATTAAATAAGTTTTATATTCTTACAAATAAATGTTTACTGAAACCAGTGATGTATGTTATATTGAATTTAGAATAGGATATTATGGCATCAAATTATTGTTATATTTCAACGACCTATTAAAAACCAATGAAACCTTATATTGTAAGCAACTTATAACCTATGCTTAACAATGATAAACTGATCATTGAAATAAACCGAATTTGTATTGTGCAATTCGGAATAGAGTGTGTCATTGAGTGAGTGGGTATCCAATTCAATATACGTTAGTGTTTTTTCTGTGTAGGATTTATTTCTTTAACGGTAACAAAATATTATTCTTTTAACCTTTACATACATAGGAATATGGCAGATAGGCTTGGCTATGCCACAGTGACTCGTGGCGTCAAAACAAACCTTTTTTTCTGTGACTGACGTTGCTTACTAATTTTTATATGACCATGTATTCATCTTCAGTGGTGCGAAGTGACTAAAAAAATTTTTTTGAGGGACGATTTCTATCTTTTTTTATCGTGGAGCGCCATTTATAAATATTTTTATTCAATCTGAATTCACACCCGGATTTATCGGTTTCAACATATTATGCAATGAATTTCATAACACCCTATATAGGTCAATTAATCTAATAATGAACGTTAGTACCAGGCTGTAATACAACTCTTTTTTATAAGTGGTACTGCCAACTTGACTGTCAAGTTAGCTTTTAAAAAAAAATCGGTCAAGTGCAAATCCGCCCATCTGCCAAGCTATCCACCACCGACGGCACCAACGCCGTGTCACATCGCGCATACGCGGAGCTGAGTGGGGATATGTATATATATATATATATATATATATATATATATATATATATATATATATATATATATATATATATATATATATATATATATATATATATATACAGGCTGTCTAAAATAGGTGATACCACTATTGCTATCTCCGAAACGGTAAAAGATACGAGGTCAGTTAAATGAGAGAAAATGTGCCATTTTTAGTCCCTATTCATATTCCGTTTACAGAGTTGCCAAATTCTCTATAGTTTCTTATCTACAAGGGATTTTTTAAAAATTGTCAAAAATTTAATTCTTAAATATCTCGAAAACTATTACAGTTAGAAAAAAATTGTTTTGACAAAAATCGCACGATTTTTTACCTTCTCTAAAGTAACGTTATTGTTTTGTTTATACCATTTGTTTTTATTGCGTTACTGATACTAACTTGTTTTTTTAAAATACGGACCTGGACTTTTTGCTCCATTTTTTGTAAGAATACTTTATATCCTTTACAACTGTGTATAACTTGAAAATATTTTCCGACGTTTTGATTAAGAATAGCAAGATCATCAGGATTTTCTAAGAATACGGACCTGGGATCTTCCATGTTAAGGCACAATTCATAACCTATCGCTATGGTTTGTGGATTCTGTGGTTGTGAAATTGCGCATTTACTTGAAAAATGCCTGGTCCGTACTGGTAGAATATCCTGATGATGCTATTCTTCACCAAAATGTCGGACAACATAATCAAGAGATACACAGATGTAAAGGGTATGAAGAATTATTTCAAAAAATGCAACAAAATGTCCAGGTCCGTATTTGAAAAAACCAAGTTAGTATCAGTAACTCAATAAAAACAAATGATATAAACAAACCAATAACGTTAATTTAGAGAAGGTAAAAAATCGTGTGATCTTTGTTAAAACAATTTTTTTCTAACTATAATAGTTTTCGAGATATTTAAGAATTAAATTTTTGACCATTTTTAAAAAATCCCCTGTAGATAAGAAACTATAGACAATTTGGCAACTTCGTAAACGATAGATTAAGTAGGGACTAAAAATGGCCCATTTTCTCTAATTTAACCGACCTCGTATCTTTTACCGTTTAGGAGATAGCAATAGTGGTATCACCTATTTTAGACACCCTGTATATATATATATACAGCGTGTCCCTGGATGGGGTTACCTATACCACAAATGGACCTAATTTTTAATATTTCGACAAAAAGTTATTCTTGATAAAAAATTTTGCTTGTAAAAAAAATACGATTTGTTGTAAAAAAAAATTAGTTTTTGTTTACAGGGCGGTCAAAAACTTAAAAATATATACCGTTATTTTTCGTTTTTATGGAAAATTTCATTAGAAAATGTTGTGAAGAATTGCTTTCTAGTCATGATTCAAGATTGCCAAGCTATCCACCAACGCCGTGTCACATCGCGCATATGCGGAGCTGAGTGGGGATATATATATATATATATATATATATATATATATATATATATATATATATATATATATATATATATATATATATATATATATGTATATATATATATATATATATATATATATATATATATATATATATATATATATATATATATATATATATATATATATATATATATATATATTAAATGTAAATGCAAAGATTTACTTCCTCGCTAGTGCAGCAAGAAGGCCGTAAATGAAAAATAAAAATAATGAGGACTATCTTTGATTCTGGTCTGGGCGACCTCCTGCTATCGATTTCTGGGCCCTTACCCATCAGCGGGCAGGCTTACACCCAGGGTGGCTGAAGAACAGACCACGTTTTGACCAGAATCAAAGAGAGTCCTTATATCCAAAATGTTCGGAAAGGATGGGTAAGATGTAGTGGCTCGCGCCACTATATATATATATATATATATATATATATATATATATATATATATATATATATATATATATATATATATATATAGTTTTTAATTTTGTTTTCTTGGGGATTTAGTCCGTTGTGAGGCAAATAAAATGTGGTGTTTTTGGTTACATTTTATATTACTAACGTTTCGGTAATAGATATACCTTCATCAGAGTGCAGTAGCTGAAAACATTTTTTTATTTTAACAGTTTTTAGGTAATATTTTATTTAAATTTATTAAATTATATTAAATTTATTTAAATAAAAAAATAAATAAATAAAAAAAAAAAATAAAAATAAAAATAAAAAAATGTTTTCAGCTACTGCACTCTGATGAAGGTATATCTATTACCGAAACGTTAGTAATATAAAATGTAACCAAAAACACCACATTTTATTTGCCCCACAACGGACTAAATCCCCAAGAAAACAAAATTAAAAACAATATATATATCAACAGTCCAAGAACCTGCCAAAAATACATATATATATATATATATATATATATATATATATATATATATATATATATATATATATATATATACATATATATATATATATATAGATATACAACAAAAACTGGTTTGTCTTGGGGTATCGGTCCTAGAGGACCGATACCCCAAGACAAACCAGTTTTTGTTGTTTAACTAGTCGGTCAAGACTACCCTTCTTCTTTATATATATTGTAGGATGGGTTTGGGTGAGCGGGGGAGCGAAACTCATTCGTGGAAAACCACTATTTATTTCACTAGTTAACAGAATATTCAGGAGCTCTAACACACACAACCACTTTGTTCGACGTTCCGGTCAAGCAGAAGGAGCATACTCTCAGTCATGCACATCGCCGATGGTAGACGCCCAATGTTACCAGTTTCTAACATAAAAGTCACTACTAGGGTGGAAATACAAATTGTCGGGTTATTTAAAATTGAACCCTAACCTCTAAACATAAAATATAACCTACAGTTCGGCCGTCCTGACCCATGATCGTCCTCGATCATTAAACTGATAGTTTTTCACTAAGCACTGGAACTATCGAATGTCTTCAATACACGCACTTTTCCTTCTCAACAACGTATCACAATACATCTTAATTAATTACAATACATTAATCATACAAACATCATTACAATAATTTGAATGTGTTTCAGAACATTCCTTAAACACTATAAGCAATTTTTGTTTTTATCATAATCATTTACTTTGCTTCTTCTAAGCGATAACGTAAGTTTGGCATAAACTAACATAAATTAGGATCGAAACAATTCTTAAGCAGTTCATGCTACTATACACTAGCAATTTCATAAACATTTTTTCTCGTAAGCATTTTTCGTAAACATAAGCATTTCTTTTTTCATAAACGTAAGCGATAATTCAATAGGGGTAAAACTAAGCAAGTATACATATTGTTATGGTTTTTCAAAAGGAACTTATTCCATTCGAGGTAACACATAATCTTTACTAAATTTTCATACATTACTAATCAAACTTAAGCTACAAAATTAGGTAAATTCAGTTTCATAAACAGAATTAACTAATCACAATTCCAAGTGAGAAAATACACAGTATAACAGTTTTCAGACTGTATAATAAACTAAATTAAGAATACATGAAATGTAATAAGCAAATAAGTGGTTACAATAGGATAAAATCGTCACATTCGGGTAAAATTTGTCAAATCAGAGTAAATGTCACATTCAGAAAAAGATACTTAGGAACTATAAGGCTTTAAGCGGGAAGCATCGAGTACTCCATCATAGGGAATTTGAGTGTTTTGAAACCCAATTATATCAGTGACAACATATCTGTCATTGGGCAAAACTCTCCTAATTACATAGGGTCATCGATACTTTGGGATTAATTTTTTGTTAACCCCTATGGTGGTGTCGACGTTTGCCACCATGACATAATCATCTTCTTTGTACGCATGTGCAGCCTTGTGTTTTTTATCATAATATTCTTTATTTTCCTTCTGAACCTTAATAATATTTTGCTCTGCTTTTTCCCTTAATAAGTTCCTATCTTTCTCAGTACAGTTATTTAAACTTTCTAAAATATAACTCAAATCATCTTCTACTTTCCCGACCTGATTCCTACCAAATAAAAGTTTAGCAGGGGTTTCCCCTGTAGACCTACATACCGTGTTATTAAAGCAAAACTCTACAGTATCCAATACCTTATCCCAAGAACAATTTTTCTCGTCGGTAAGTTTGGCCAACATTGGCGTCAACGTCTTAAGCTGCGCTCAGAGTTGCCGTAACGTAAGCTTTAAGACGTAAGGTTAATTCGTAAGAAAAATAAACATTTGATTAGCAATAGATTCATTCATAGTACAGCCGTAACAAGTTAAGCCGTAAGGTAAGCCGTAAAGAAATGGTTCAATTTCATTTCTTACGTTACGGCTTATCGATTCGGTCGGGATCGGTCGTACTCGTGCCTAACCGCCATGTTTACATTCCCAAATTTGACATAATCCATGTGTTTTTCTCCTATTTATGGGCTTACTAACAAGTAGCAGCACAATATTGATCCAGCAATAATAATATCTTCGTGGTCAGTAAAATCAAAATCCATATTACCAGTTTAATAACCAAACAAATTGTTTTGAAGAGATGTCAAAAAGCAAAAATCATAACCTAGAAAGTTGTAACCAGATTCTTAACTTAGAACTATGAATGGGTATGTCGTTACGGCTTAACTTTTACGTCTTATCGACTATCGATTACTTCTTACGGCTTACGTTACGGCAACTCTGAGCGCAGCTTTTTTCATAATTTCAATTTGACCATTTGCTTTTGGAACACCGGTCGCTACTGCTACATGTTTAATATTATTTTCAAGGGCAAACTCTTTAAATTGGCTTGAGGTAAAACTAGGGATGGCAATTTTTAGAAAAACATCGATGTATCGACATCGTTAGACATCGGTGGACGTCACATCGATGGGTTCGAAACATCGAAAGAAAAACATCGATGTTTCGATGTATCGACATCGTTGGAAGTCACATCGATGGATCCGATATAGAGTCATTTAACATTTAATATTATAAATATATAATATTATAAATTATAATATTATAAAATAAAATGTATTAGCCAAAAATGTATATTAAAATATATTAATACTTACCGTCAAAGATATATTATCAGTCTTATCACTTGTTTTCGTTTCCCCACTGCTGGCATTTCCGTTATGCATTTTAAAGTGTCCTCTGAAATTTGAGGTATTACCTGACGTTTTAATAATTTTCCCACACATCTGGCTTCATTCTTGCTTTGCTTCACAAAATATTTCCATACTTTACTTATTGGAGGCATTTTTGAAATGAGAAATTAATTACAAAAACAATTACAACCACAGGGGAAGTCCCGAATTGAAAAATAAGACTGTCAAGTACTCGGCCGACTGACTGCCGTGTCAAGGGCACGACGCTGCCAAACCTTGCGCTCATTAAGAACTAATCAGCTGTTTATATTTAAAAATGCATGGCATTCCTGGTGGCTTTGTACTGCGCCGCGATCGTAAATTATTGTGGCAACACAGCGTTGACTCCCATTCATAGCGTTTTCCATTGGAAAATTTAGGGCACGTGAAATGTATTTCTATCATTCTTCTTTGTATATACGTAGAAAAGGACACAAACACACTCACACTCAGTTCGCGCTGGTTGTTCTACCAATGGAAAACGCCATCAGTTTTATAATCGTCGCACGTTCACACGAACACGTGTTGAATGGAGTTCGATGTTTGTTCGTTCGATGTTCCAGTTGTTACATCGATGCATCGATACATCGATATTTAAAACATCGATGGAAAACATCGAATTTTTAAGTTCGATATATCGATGTTTTCAAAACATCGATGTATTGTTGCCATCCCTAGGTAAAACATGTGCCTCGGTCCGAAACGATTTGTCTCGGACAACTGTATGATTGAAAGTAATTTTTCAAGTGTTTAATAACTTCATCAATTGAGGTGCTTTTACACGGATAGAATTTAATAAATTTGGTGAAACCATCTACTACTGCGAAAATGTGTTTGCTCTTATTTTTAGTTGGGCTTAAAGGACCGTAATGGTCAATATGTATGGTCTCAAATG
This sequence comes from Philopedon plagiatum, assembly GCA_963971165.1. Classification (NCBI taxonomy): domain Eukaryota; kingdom Metazoa; phylum Arthropoda; class Insecta; order Coleoptera; family Curculionidae; genus Philopedon; species Philopedon plagiatum. The sequence goes on from OZ020193.1 coordinate 61,769,793, forward strand.
GTAAACTACCTTTGGGTATGCTATGTAACAAACCTTCGCCTTTACCATATTTAGGATTAAATTCAATACATTTCAAACAGTTATTAATGTGCTTTTTTATTTTCTCTCTGATATTAGGAAACCAATAAGTACGAGTAATTAATTCATAAGTTTTGTCTAGTCCTACATGTCCTATGATATTGTGGTAGGTATGTAAAATGGTATATTCCATGTCCGAGGGGACATAAAATAAAATTTTATCTTTTGTTTTGCGATATACTGCCCCATTGCGTAACTCAAAGAAAGGGTGTTCTGAGGATTCTAAGGACGTCTTAATCTTTTGGATTTGAGAATCACCAGTTTGTTTTAAAGCAAGAGTCTGTTCCAAAGTATTTCCCTCAAGGACTAAAATATTGTGGACTCTACTTAACGCGTCTACATGTTGCATTCTTTGATTAGATCGGTGTTCAATCGAGTAGTCATAATTTTGTAAAAGTAAACACCAACGCATTATACGTGGTACTATGTCTTTTTTAGCAAGTGTTAATCGAAAGCTGTCACAATCGGTAATAATTTTAAAGTGAAGGCCTTGAAGGTAAACATGGAATCTTTTTATTGAATAAACTACTGCCAAAGTTTCAAGCTCGTAACTGTGATATTTTGACTCATATTCCGTAGTTCGCTTACTAAAATAAAACACCGGGTGAAACTTACCATTACTTTGTTTTTGCATCAAAATTGACCCATAACCTTTACTACTAGCATCGCAATGTAACTCAGTTTCACTCTGTGGAGAATAAATAGCTAAAATTGGTTCCGAAATTAATTTAGCGCGCAGCGTTTCGAAAGCATTAACGTGTTCAGGTCCAAATTCAAACTTAACATTCTTTTTTAACAAATCATAGAGTGGCTTTGCAATAATTGAAAAATTATGTATGAATCGTCTAAAATAACTAGCTAAACCCAGAACACTATGAACTTCTTTAGTGTTACTACATATAGGGAAATTTTTTATGGCTCGAACATTTTCATCGTTAGGGCTTATCCCATTTACATCAATCTTGTACCCCAAAAACTCAATTTCATTCTGCATAAAATAACAATTATCAAGACGGAGTTCTAATAAATTCTCAACCATTCGGTCAAGCACTTCGGTCAAAATTTCCAGGTTTTCTTCAAATGTATATGTAGCTATAAGGATATCGTCCATGTATATTAAAATTTTATCCTGCTGAATCATGTCTCTAAAAATTTTATTTATAAAACGGCAAAATGTAGAAGGACTAGAATTTAGGCCAAAAGGCATTTTCAAAAATTCGTATTGCCCTTCAGGCGTTATGAAAGAAGTATACTTTATCGAGTCTTCGTCTAAAGTCACATGGTAAAAAGCATTTTTTAAATCCAATTTTGTAAAGTATGTTTTGTCTTTTAATCTGTCTAAGTGGTCGTCTATTAATGGCAAGGGAAACTGATCTTTAATCACCGAATTATTTAAAATTCTAAAATCAACGCACATTCTATACTCACCAGTCTTTTTCTTTGTTAATACTATGGGGGAACAATAAGGGGAGTCACTTTCTCTAATAATACCTCTCGCTAACAAGTCCTGCAAAATAACATTTAAAGAATTTTTCTCTATATAAGATAACCTTCGGGGTCTAGTACTAAAAGGTTCATGAGGTTTTAAAGCTAAATGCATCTTAAAGTCGGTTTTAGGCTTTAATGGGCGAACTGCATTAAAATAATGATCACTAACAATTTCCTCTACGCTCAATTTTTTACAAGCAGGCAATTTACTATCAATATTTAAGGTTTCTTTATTAATGCTTACCTCGCCTATCAATAAGACCTCGTTAGTCAAAAAATCATTATTAGTACTCTTTGGTACAATGTGCACACAATTGCCTTCGAAGGTGATTTTTTCAATTTTAGGGCTACTTATAAAATCTCTACCTAATAAACAATCAGCTGACATTGTATTGTTATCAACAACATACAAGTTAATGCCATAATCAATATTGTCAATTATTACCTTTTCAAAAATTACACCTTTAATTTTTAATTGAGAGTTATTAATACCCGTCAAATCAGAACAATGAGTTGGCTTAACTAACCTGTTAGGGACTACCATCTCCCTTATCAGCGATATCGGACTACCAGAGTCTAATATGGCACGATTCACTGTTTCGTTCAATGATGGAAAGTATGTCGCTACGCTGTAAGCTGGTCTCCAGGGCTGTACTGGCTCCACGAGCATGGTCTGTGCACTGTTGCTGCTAGCAGGTTTCCTCTTGTTCGGACAATCTTTGATCATGTGATTCCGGGATCCACACTCGAAACATGAACCGGGTTCCCTTTTTGGTTTTCTACAATCCTTTGAATAATGTCCCAACAGACTACAGTTGTAGCACTTAACATCTTTTGAGCCAGGAACTGGAGCGCCTCTTGGTTGGAACCGGCCTCGGTTCACTGGGCGGTCTGTTCTCTGAGTTGTCAATCTTTCCGAAGCACTAATCTCATTCATTTTGTTCAGTAGATCATTCAAACTGCTGAACTCCTTGAAACGTGCCATTGTCTGCAAACCGGGGTTGTCTAAACCGTCTATTATGTAACTGATCATGTCACTTTCAGGTAGATTTAATTTGTTACCGAACATTACTTTGTCCATGAAGTACATCGAGAAAGGCTCATCTTTCTTCCATCTTCTTGTTTCAAAGGCTTTCCGTAAGCTAACTACGTCTTCTCTGACCCTAAACATGGCTATCATTTGGGCCTGCAATTCATCCAAACTCAAATTTACATACCCAGGCTTAGAATAAAACCATTCCAGAGCTCTGCCTGACAATTTGCTTATGACTACTAGCAACAATTTTTCTTCCGTGGCATTGAACCTAGTTTTCACTCTCTCGATCCTCTCAAACCACATGTTGACATCCTCTCCCGTCGCTCCACTGAATGTTCGAATTACAGTCTCTAATTCGGGATGGGAAACTCTTCCCATGTCCCTAAGCGTCATGGCTCGTACAGTGCTAGCTACTAGTTCTTCCAAAGTTAGGTTAAATGTGCCTGCAGCCCCTTCTTCATTTGTCTCGTTTCTAGACATTTTTTTTTCTCTACTAATTTTCCCTTCAATGGGCTCAATATAAACAATCAAACAATAAGCGAAAGGATAACTCCTCTAAGAGCGTCCTTTTTCTTCATAAGCATTGGCGGACTTCTATCACATAATCAATTTCTTTACTCACATTTATCCAAGCCAAATCTTCCCATCGGCCCATATATCCCACTTCTGAAGCTGTAGGATGGGTTTGGGTGAGCGGGGGAGCGAAACTCATTCGTGGAAAACAACTATTTATTTCACTACTTAACAGAATATTCAGGAGCTCTAACACACACAACCATTTTGTTCGACGTTCCGGTCAAGCAGAAGGAGCATACTCTCAGTCATGCACATCGCCGATGGTAGACGCCCAATGTTACCAGTTTCTAACATAAAAGTCACTACTAGGGTGGAAATACAAATTGGCGGGTTATTTAAAATTGAACCCTAACCTCTAAACATAAAATATAACCTACAATATATATATATATATATATACATATATATATATATATATATATATATATATATATATATATATATATATATATATATATATATATATACAGGGTGATTCACGGTCGATGGTAGGTTAGACGTTTATGGAGAACGGAACGCGGGATTTTTTTGAAAATTTGGCAACGTGGGTAATTAGCTATGCTCTGTCCATCTAAAATATTTTCAGCATTGCGACGTTGCCGCTTCTATCAAAAAGTCCTAGCAACTTTATTTTTTTAAATGGAACACCCCATATATTAATACATTTTTAGAATCGCTCTTTTATTACAATACTTTTTTGTTAATATTACCCTATACCTATCTCTATCGGTTTTCGAGATAAAAATTAGTTTGTGTTAAATATGGTCCAAAACATGGCCCTAATTACACGTAAGTAAATTAGTGCTCTCAATTCATGGAAAGTTGATATTTTGGCGGTAGTTTAGACAGACCCGATGTATTTATTTTTCACCATGAAATCGACTCCATATCATACAGGGCGTGCTAAGATTACTATTATTTCCGTTGTTCATAAAAGGGGTCAAATGTTCGTTTTTTTAAATGAAACCCCCTGTATATTAATCAATAAATTGAAAGACGAAGAAAAACGCTTTAAGATGGTACATCATATTCCTATACCTAAATCATCAAGTTTTCTTAATAAAAGCGCTTTTTTGTGAAAAAAAAAATAAAGACTTTAATTTTAAGTAACCATGGATATCAAACATCAAAATATCAAACTTACGACATTTTGACGACTGTGTTTAAAAAAATCTCCCAAAATGAACGCAGATAATCATTATTCAAACGAAGTTCTTATGAAATTATTTATTTTACACGGACAATGTGATCAAATCATTGCCAGAACTTGCAGAAAATTTAACCAAATGTATCCTGAATTGACACAAATGAACGAAAGGAAGTTTGTAAGATTACAAAATAATTTCATTAACATGTGAAAATAAATTAAATAACAAAATTAGGAAGGTTCAAAAAACAAAACTGTAAACAAAATAAGAAATTTTTACAATAAATGCTGGAAATGTTGTCCATTACATTCTAAACATTTTAGTATGTGCTTTTGTACGCGACTCGTAGTTGCTTTTTCAATTTCATGGGGATCCAGATCTTCAATACACCGAACTATTCGCCGTCGCAGTTCTTCTTTGGTAGGCACTGGAGTACTGTACACTCTTTCTTTTAAAACACCCCATAAATAAAAGTCAAGCGGCGTGAGATCGGGGGATCTCGGTGGCCAATCCCACGGCCCTAAGCGCCTAAACCAACGATCGTCAAATATTTCATAAAGTACCCTGGAAACTTCCTGGGTGCAATGAGCTGGCGCTCCGTCCAGTTGAAACCACGAATTCCTATAATCCTCTAAAGATAAATTTTCGACGAAATCGGTAACAGTCGTCCTTAGTATTTCGAGATATCTCTCAGCATTTAAAGTGGCATCATAAATAAAAAAGCTAATTTTGTGCTTTTTTAAAATACAAAAAACATTTAGGTCAAATTTTTCTTGAAATCCCATTTCTTTTGTCACGTGAGGATTATGATCAGCCCAAAAATGCTTATTTCTTCTATTAAAAATCCCATCCCTTGTAAATTTTGCTTCGTCGCTCCAAATGATTTTTGACAAAAACTCCGGATCCTCTTGTATACGTATTAAAAGGGTTTCGCAAAAATGCACTCTACGTTCAAAGTCTTCTGCTTTGAGGGCTTGCACTTTAGTAAATTTAAACGGATGCATTTCGTGATTTCCCAAAATTCGTTGTATTGAAGCATATGATACACCCAAATCTTTTTCTGCACTACGAATGGAAGCCTCTGGATATGCATAAAAATATGCCAAAACGTTGACAATATTATCTTCATTTGAAGTAACAGGTTTTGGTAATGTTAGAGGCGCTTTTAAATTTGAGCCATAGTTAATGAAATTATTTTGTAATCTTACAAACTTCCTTTCGTTCATTTGTGTCAATTCAGGATACATTTGGTTAAATTTTCTGCAAGTTCTGGCAATGATTTGATCACATTGTCCGTGTAAAATAAATAATTTCATAAGAACTTCGTTTGAATAATGATTATCTGCGTTCATTTTGGGAGATTTTTTTAAACACAGTCGTCAAAATGTCGTAAGTTTGATATTTTGATGTTTGATATCCATGGTTACTTAAAATTAAAGTCTTTATTTTTTTTTTCACAAAAAAGCGCTTTTATTAAGAAAACTTGATGATTTAGGTATAGGAATATGATGTACCATCTTAAAGCGTTTTTCTTCGTCTTTCAATTTATTGATTAATATACAGGGGGTTTCATTTAAAAAAACGAACATTTGACCCCTTTTATGAACAACGGAAATAATAGTAATCTTAGCACGCCCTGTATGATATGGAGTCGATTTCATGGTGAAAAATAAATACATCGGGTCTGTCTAAACTACCGCCAAAATATCAACTTTCCATGAATTGAGAGCACTAATTTACTTACGTGTAATTAGGGCCATGTTTTGGACCATATTTAACACAAACTAATTTTTATCTCGAAAACCGATAGAGATAGGTATAGGGTAATATTAACAAAAAAGTATTGTAATAAAAGAGCGATTCTAAAAATTTATTAATATATGGGGTGTTCCATTTAAAAAAATAAAGTTGCTAGGACTTTTTGATAGAAGCGGCAACGTCGCAATGCTGAAAATATTTTAGATGGACAGAGCATAGCTAATTACCCACGTTGCCAAATTTTCAAAAAAATCCCGCGTTCCGTTCTCCATAAACGTCTAACCTACCATCGACCGTGAATCACCCTGTATATATATATATATATATATATATATATATATATATATATATATATATATATATATATATATATATATATATATATATATATATATATATATATATATATATATATATATATATATTGTGGCGTACTTTTAAGGGAAAACTTAGTTCTCCTCAGAAAGGTACCCACTTGCGTACGGCAGCTCTTCGTCGGTAGAACAGATGGTCATCGGCTAGGAACACTTACGCTTTTTAAAGGCGCCACTCAGTTTTTCATTTAAATGATTCGTTTTCAGAGCTTCTGAACTGAGAAACCAAGCTCTTTTAATTTAAGATTGCTTGTTGGTAATAAATAAATAGACTACCTGAGATCAGCTTCAATCAATTTAATTAACCAATTATGCCAAATTAGGAAACGAAAAAAGTATGTTTATAAATATCAAATAACATAGTTTAAAAATGCATTTGTTCTGATAAAAATAAATATAATGCAGTGAAGCCTAAATTCCCGAGTTATAGTAATATATACCTAACCCTTATCTTTGGCCAAAGATTACCCCAATGTTATGTACATTTATGTACATAAGTATACTTAAAAGTCGCATGTGAATTTAATTTTAAAATAATCAGAAGGCTAGCTTACACAGGTAAATATGTAATATATGTAAAGAATGAATTTAAGAAATAAAGAGGATATCACGAAAGTTATAGTATAAAAAAAATTACGCAATTAAAGAAATGGAATAGACTGGCCTTAGGTTCTGGTGGGAGCTTCTAGAGTGTCCCATGCATCCTGTGAAACAGACACTTGTTGGTGGCTAAATGTTAGGCCGCCAATCCTGGTTACTACGGACAGCTATTTCTCTGATAGTGTATGAGAAAAGTGGAGGAAAACGTGCTGTGAAACGTGGACACCTCTCTAGCGCCTCTCTAACACCCTATATAACGCCTCTCTAAAATCCTATCTAGCACCTCTCTAAAACCATTTCTAACGCCTCTCTAAAACCCTGTAAATAATATTTACAATACGGCTTACCTCTAGGTTGAGGGGATCTGCCTTACTATGCACATGGCGAATAAGAAATTAAAACGGGACTTCTCCCAGGAAGAATAATCAGGAATCGGCAAAAAGACATAATAATATGTATGTAAGTAATCTGACACTACTTCACATTACAATAATTGGTGCATAAAATAGCACTATAAAGGCAAAAAACTTCAGTAAGAAAAATCATGACTCCTCACACGATTAGCAAAATCGGAGTGTCTCGAAAAACGCTGGTACGTCGATCTACGAGTACCACGCATGGGTACTAGACGACATCTCGTCTGCTTGGATGAAACGGGTAAAGATATTTTGGAAGTTGGCGAATGCGATGGATCATGGAAATTTACAAAAATATTAAGAAATAATAAGGGTAATAGTGGCTACACTGCCCCTCTCCAAAAGAAAAAATTAAAGACTACAAAGTGGACTTTACATTTTTTTAAGATTCATATTACCATAATATGATATGTGAGGTAAATATTAACAGTTTACGATAATCTAGCAATAAAAAATATAAGTAACCTTAGAACTTACGAGAAAATATACAAAAACTGCAGTGCACAAAATAGTGTTGTCAAAATTTTAGTATTGATAACTCTCGCGTATCACTCGCCCCCAGGGGAGATCACAGTCGGTAGGTCACTATCGGTAGGTCACAAATCAGGTAAGGTCACGAAATTCGTAAGTCCGCTAACATCTGACAACTATTTGGATAGCACTATTACTACCAATACTCACTAATAATTATCAGCTAATTCAATCTATTTACAATTAAATCTATTTACAGCCTATAAGAATGTAGAAACATCACTTATAGTAGAAAAACCATCGGTTATAAGAAACTGAAATAACCTAAAATGCTTTAGTATTTAAAATTTCTCACGGTATATAAACCAAACTATTTAAGTTAATTACTAGAAAAATAGTACCGATAATTTTTAAGTGTCAAGCAGGGTCTAATGAAACTGAAGTTGCGGCAAGGTGCCCGCGTGCATCAGCCCATTACACTTGCACAAAATTTTGACACTGAACCACGCCAAGGCGAGGTGAGTTACGCTAAGGTATGCTTAGCGGAGCTTTGCCCTAGGCAAATACCTAAGCCAAAACGCAAAAGAAAAAAAGGTAAGGTAAGTAAATTGAAGATAAGGCACGGTAATTTTGACCAAGTTATAACTTCAATCAAAATTTACTTTAGACATTCTTAGGTATAAAATAAAGGTAAGAACTTATGAGGAAAGAGATCTTTGGGTATCTTCTATATCCTCAGAATGTCCATGGTAAGGCAATAAATCTTTAACGTGCCACTTGCCTACTTTAGAACCGTCTAGGTTTTTTAATTCGTAGACCAAGGGAGATAATTTTTTAGAGACAAGAGATAAGATATGTTTTGGACTAAGTTTTGCAGCAAATTTGTTCGCAGCATTAGATAACATCTTGTTCGGACGCCATACTTTTTCACCTACATTAAAACAGACATCCCGTTTCCGGAGATTATAGGACTTAGAATTCCTTTCAAATGCAGAATGCAGTTTCTGGCGTATTTCTGCGAACAGATTACGAAACTCAGTTAAATTTTCGGCATAGGTATTCCTATCACCAGGCAATATTTCGGAAGATTGGTCTTGGGGAGGATGATCATAATAATCACCAGATAAAGGAACATGTCGCCCAAACATTAAATATGAAGGAGGAAAACCAGTTACTTCGTGAACTGCAGTATTAATAGCCTGCCTAATTTCAGCAATATGTAGATCCCAATCTTCATGTTTATCCACATAACATCTGATAGCAGTAGTTATAGTTTTGTTGTTTCTTTCCACAAAATTGCATTGTGGTGAGTAAAACGGAGTAAACCACTGTTTGACGTGATATTTTTCACATAGATTTTTAAGGTTATGACTAGAAAAATTGGTTGCGTTGTCACAGATAAGGATCTGAGGCACACCAAATATAAGAAAAATCTGATTTTCTAAGAGATCTACAATAAGATTAGACTTAGAATGTTTAAGAGGAAAAGTAAAAGTGTATTTCGAAAACCAATCAGCAGCTACTAGCAACCATTTATTGCCTCTTTTTGAGCATGGAAAGGGACCAATAAAATCTAAAGAAATAATCTGACCAGGTAAGTCAACAATCTTTTCCTTCCCCATGGTACCAATCTTAGGTAAGTTTGAATGTTTCTGCGCACCGCACACCAAACATTTACGAATAAACTTTAAAATTTGTGACCTCATCTGAGGCCAATAGTACAATTCTTGAACACGAAACAAAGTCTTCCGAAAACCTAAATGTCCACTGGTTGGAGGATTATGACAATTTTCGATGACCTTATCCCTTTGAGGTTTTGGAATCAAGAGTTTCCATTCCTGTTTATTAAAAGAATAAGAGGAACGACAAGGAATAAATTTTTGTACTAAATCACCTTTAATCCGCCATTGGGATCAAGAGATGAGAAATCAACAGATAAGGAAGATACTTGTAAAGGCAGTGTTTGTGAGGTAGATGGACTGTCCATGTCCATATTATCTGGAAGAGAATAAGGTATACGACTTAAGGCATCTGGAACAATGTGCATTGAGCCTTTTCTATGCTGTAAATCAAAAGTGTGCTGCCTTAATCTAAGCAACCAGCGACTAAGTTTACCAGAGGGAGTTTTAAGATTATTAAGCCGAAGCAAACTGAAATGATCGGTGATTACGGTAAAACGCGTACCTTCTACCCAAGGTCTAAATTTTTCTATGCAGAATATAACTGCCAAACATTCCCGTTCGGTCACCGAATAATTTCTTTCTGCTCTGGACAAAGAACGGCTTGCATAAGCTATGACTTTTTCTTCTCCGTCTATAAACTGAGTCAACATTCCTCCAATACCAACATCGGAAGCGTCTGACTGAACATAGAATTTCTGACTGAAATCTGGTTGAGCTAGAATAGGTGCACTTACTAATTTTTGCTTGATACACAAAAAAGCGGCTTCAGCTTCTTCGTTCCAACTGATAACTTCTTTTTTCTTTTTGCCTTTAAGAAGTGAATTTAAGGGACTTACAAGGGACGAGAAATCTTTGATAAACCTGCGATACCATGAACACATTCCTATGAAACGCTTAACTTCAGTCGAAGTGCGGGGACGTGGATAATTCAACATACAATCAACCTTACAAGGGTCGGTGGCTAAAATTTCCAACAATAAAACCTAGGTACTTTAAAGATGTCTTAAAAAATTGATTGCATTTTTCAAGGTTAATAGTAAGGCCTGCATCCTTTAGTAAATTTTTTGCAGTTGTCAGTAACTCAATATGGTGTTCCCAAGTAGGAGAACAAAGTAAAATATCGTCTAGATAAGAGAATATATACGGTTCGTACTTAGGTCCAAAAATTGAATCTACCAACCTTTGTTGAGTTTGCGCAGCATTGCACAAGCCAAAAGGAACTACCCTAAATTGAAAGTGTCCTCGACCAATTATAGAGAAAGCAGTTTTTTCTTTAGATGCGTCATCCAAAGGAATTTGCCAAAATGCTTTTCGCAGATCTATAGAGGAAATAAACTTGGCATTACGCAAGTTATTTAAGATACGATCTACGTGAGCCAAAGGAAAACTATCATGTTTAGTCAAATTATTCAAAAAACGTCCATCAAAACAGAATCTATATTCACCGTTTGGTTTTTTAACTAATAAGGTTGGAGAACTCCAAGGACTTTGAGATTCTTCAACTACACCTAATTTAATCATAGAGTCTAACTCTTTGTTTAGAATTTCTTGCATGTACGGAGAAAGTAGATACGGTTTCTTTTTAAAAGGGGGGTTATCACCGGTATCTATATTTAGTTTGATTTTATTTGTTCTCCCTAACTTATCGTTACTATCAATTTATTTAAAGGAATCTAAAACTTTTTGAGCTTCTATTTTTTGAGTAGGAGATAAATCATCTACAGTGCAAAGTTTAGGAATACAAAATTTATTTGTTATTGTAGAAGTAGTACTAATTTCTATTTCATTACTATGAATAAACCAACTATTATTTTTGAAGTCCATTACTAAATTAAACTGTTTTGCAAAATCAATCCCAAAAATAAATGCATGCGTTACAGAAGGTACAATTAAAACTTTGATTACTTTACAACAATCATTAATAAAAACAGGCAAATCAGAGACACCAACAACTTTTTGCTGTGTACCGTCTGCTGTGCGAACATTAGAATCTACTACTGACTGAATCTTAATTTTTAATTTTTTCAAAATTTTTATTCCACTTGACCCAACAATAGAAGAGTTAGCTCCAGAATCTAATAAAACTGTGATAACTTGATCATAAAGACAAACTGAGATATAAGGTCTGTTATCATTAACTTTGTTAATAAATAAAGGTAGTATTTCGTTACTTGTTTTAGGTGTTTTTAGAAAATTAGAGACATATATAAGCCATTTGTTCCAATCAGATTTATCAAAATAGGACTTTGTGGTTAACTTTCCATCAAAGTACCGACCACGGGCAGTGCTTGATGGACTATTTAGTTTTTTGAACAATTTTTACAAGAATTAGTCTTTACATTGGGCTCGCCGCAGCGATAACAAAATATTTTTCTTTTTTCCGTACACGAATTATAGGTATGATTAGGTAACCGACAATTGAAACAAATAATTTTATTCTTAGATATAGATTGAGATTCCTTGTTATCCAAAGCATCAGAAGGTTTATCTACATTTTCTGATTTCTTAAATTTCCTATCAGCATTAGACGTATTTTGGTTATCAAAACGAGAAAATTTTTTATTAAAATTTTTATAGTTACTTCGAGTGTCACGTTGTCGTGAACCACTTTGTTGATCCGAATCCGATAAATAAAATAATTGAGGTAGTTTTTTAGAAGTAGTCTTGGAAGCTTCTTCCAATCTTTTACACAAAATAGATAATTCATTGACAGTATCAATAGAATGTAAGGCAAGTTGATTGATATATTCAGGTAATAAATTTTTTCGAATATATTTCACCTTAGTGACCTCCGCTGGAGACGTAGATAAGCGACAAAATAAGTTTTCTAAATGAGCCATGAAAATAGTTACTGATTCATTTCTCTTCTGTTTTCTCTGCCTTATTTGTTCCCAGACATCGTCGTCTGCATAAGGAGGTAAGAAATCTTTCTTTAAACGAGATACTAAAGAAGGCCAATCTGTAATACTAGATTTAATGCTACGGTACCATATGAACGCATCACCAACAAAAAATTCAACAGCTGAGTTAATTAATTCATTTTCTGAAACATCGCGAGCCTGAGCAAGATCAGAAACTCTTTCTAAGAAGTAAAAACCACTTTTTGTATCCCCATTAAATCTAATTCCCCAAGAAGATATTGGTTGCTTACTGGTTGTACATGTGACAACAGGATTAACATTAACAATCGGTGGAGAGGTCTGAGTAAGATTATTTAAATTAGGATTTGATGAGGGCGACTCCTCTGAAACTTTTTCATCTAAATCTGACTCTACTTTAAGACATGTTGCATAAGATTCGTTACGAAATTTAATTGCATCGCCATCATCGGCTTCCGGAATTTTGATTCTTTTTATTCGGCCGCATAAATGGGCTAATCTTGACTTAACGCGAAGGTAAGTACTATCGTTAGCACTTCCTTCAAAATCTGAAATAATATTTTCAATAGATACAATACTTTTGTTTATTTCTGCTCGTTCGGTTCTAAAATCGGGTATATACGGATACGCTTCTATACAAATCGGACTTCCAGGTATCTGAATTTCTTTTTTTAAAAGTCTAGACAAAATTTTTCTTTTTTCTACCACGTTACGGTCGGTATAAACAGCCCTAATATTTAGTTCATAATCGAGTTCATAATCTAATAGGTGATTAATTTGAAATTTATCAACTGTGGCAGCCATATTTAAAATCTTTCTTTTCAGATAAGGATTCCAAAAAACTTCTTAAAAATTTTTAATTAACGTTAGGAATTAAATAATTCAAGCATTTGATATAAAAGACTACAAAAAACAAATTAAAAATATTTGGACAACCGGTATATAATTTTTAAAGCCAACCGGTATAGTTGCTTATGTAAGGATCACGTTTGAGACAACCTGTACGTAAATTAAAATTTGATCAGGCAAAAGCAAGTTTTTTTTTCTTAGGTAACAATTGAAATCTGAAATAAACGGTAGCTGCTTAAAACTTTTTAATTATAAATCTTAAGTACTGGTTTTAATTTTGAAATACTGTTTTATTATATTCAAAAAAGATGCATTCGGTAAATAATATAAAATATTATTTTACTACAATGTTCGTCAAGACGTATACATTTCCAACAAATATGCTTTTTGTATCGGTAAAGGAATGCAAGAAAAAATGGTTTGGCCAAACAACTCAAGGACGCGACGCGACGTTCGCAGTTATCAATTCAGCAAATATCTAATTTTATTTGAAAATTAGGGGAAACAAAATTTTATTAATAAATAATTGGCCAAAATATTAATCAATATTAAAATCTCTATAATTGATAAGTAACATACACCACTGTTTGTGTGTAGGTATGAGTATTTTTATAAGACAGAAAAAGACAGAAATAGAACCCGTAAAAATACATATTGCGAATAGTCAGTTTTTGGGGAAATATAAAAATTTATGGACAAACAAGCCTGAAAGAAAATTTGAAAATTAAGAAAAAATGTTATGGGGTTTTGAAACTAATCTCAGTAGAAAAAAATATTGTCATATTTCCCCAGATACTCATCATTTTTTCCAAATTTCTATACATTTTTCATATTATTTATTTAACATTTCGGAAACCACTCTACGTGCTGCGATTGCATATCGCTGGCCTCGCCTTTATTTTATGAACCCTGACCAGTTTGAACTGTTAGTATAAACTGTTCTTGAGGGGTTCATATAAAAAGCGTACCAGCGAGATGCAAAGGAGGGCGTCGTGTCCCGACGGGGAGGGCGTCACTGTGGTGCCGCACGAATAGTACGCATAGTACGAATAGCGCCAGCCCTTTAGGCTGACAAAGTACTCGGCTAGAAGCTGCCCCCTACGCTACCCAACTTAGTTACGTAAGTGTATTATTGTGCTTGTACCTGATATCAATACAAGTGTTTTGGTAAACCGCAGCCTATTTTATCAACCCTGACGACCCCTAGCGTGACATTTGGTGGAGGCGCCTGGTTCTTTCTCGTTGGTAAGTTCTTCCTAACTTGCCAAGGGCCTTTTGTGTTTTATAATTTTTTACTATCTCTTTCAGGTCATTTTAGTGTTTTTCAGTGCATTTTTAAAGTGTTTTTTTGCAGGGCGTTATAGTGCATTTTTTTTTGTCAAATTATTTTTTACAGTGATTTTTTTAAAGGGCATTTTTACAGTGTTTTTTTTCAGGGTTTTTTTTTACATTGGTTTTTAAAGGGTATTTATTTTACAGTGGTTTTAAGGGGAATTTTTACAGTGCTTTTTACGTCTATATAATTTTCCTACCCCATTCTCATCCCAAAAAACGTTTGACATAATTTTGTCTTGTGCCCGTTAACGCTGGCGAGATTAAAATTATCCAAACAGAACCTATAGGAAAACCCACCTCGTGCCCGTTAACGCTGGCGAGGCTAGGTTTACTATAAATCCCACCTCAAAGCGTCTACTGTAGTCCTGTCTTGTGCCCGTTAACGCTGGCGAGATTAGATTACATAGACTGCTAAATATAGAAATAGTTCCACCTCGTGCCCGTTAACGCTGGCGAGGCTAGAATTATTATATATTGGGGTTAATCACTAAACTACCCGTAACCTTTTTTATTCCTGTTATCCCTTTTATTTAATTTTTATGGCCCGTAGGAAGCTTAACAAGATTCAAAGAGAACGAAAAAGGCAAGAGAAGTTGAGGGTTGTTAATAACGGCACATCGTTAGGTTTACCAAATACACTACCCGAAAAATTTTTTATTTCAAACGAGCAACAATTAAGGGCCCTGAGATTAAAAAGGAAATTTTTAAATTTATTTGGCGACAATGAAATATAATATTTTGTTTTGACATTGAGGTCGTCGCTCATGAACTTAAAGTGTATTTTGAAATTCAATACACAAGGTTCACGGGCTTGTTATGTTATCAATTAAGCATGTAATATTATTAACAAAGTGTTATACAAATAGTATCGATATTTTTATAAACATATTTTCATATCTAAGCGCCATTCAAATATAAAGATTTCCAATTTTTTAAATATATTTTTTTTATTATTATCTTGTAGGTATATTTTTACTGCCTTTTTAACGCAATTTTTGATAAGGTACCATAGAGATATTTATATTTTATTATCATTTTTAGGTTTGATACTTAATATAATAACAGTACATATGTATATTTCGCCTCTGATGTTTAATGAGCAGCCGCCACGGCCGGTAACGAGGTCCCGTAGCAGCAAATACAAAACTTTATATACCTGTTTTTAGGAAGATGCTCATTTTTACTTTTTTTCTAAATGGCTAATCTCTTTTTAATTTTTACAGGACCGACCTTCGAAAAAAATAAAATAATGTTTTTTTTTTTTTTCAAAAAGTCCTAAAAGACGTCTGTGGAAAAAATGGAACTTAGTACCCTTTTGGGAAAGGGATACTTATTATTTTATACATGGACTTTATTCGTATAATCGGGGCTTTTTCTTTTAAAAATGGACTCACGAATCATAAGCAAGAATATAACCTATTTAATTTTTTTTTTCAATATATAAAGGACCTCAACGGGATAAAATATTTTGGGAACCCAACCATTATGTACATAAAGGATGGTAAGAATACTTCTAATTTTTAGCGGAAAAGTTTTTTTCTGTAAAGTTTTAAAGGTTTGTTTTTATAACTAGGTGTTTGGTATTTAAATGTGTGTTTTGTGTTGTGCCAGTGTGCGTTAGTATGAAAGAGGGTATACCCAAAATGTATTGGTTTGAGTGTTTTATGCTTGGGAAATTTTAAGAATATTTTACATATTTGTACTATATGCTTATTTATCAATTACGGTAGTAAATTTTAGATTGTCAGTGCAATCATTTAGAATACCATTTATTCTATTTTATTTAATGTTTTGCGTTTTTAATAAACATACAAATTAGCAGGTAGAAATATTATTAAGTTCATTATTATAAATAAACCATGAAGGTAAAGGTAGACAGTTCATTATTTTATTTAATCAGCAGAAAAGTAAACAATTGTTATATAATGCCATTCACCCAGTTATTGTTGTTAAAGTTAAATTGTAATATACGGTGTCTAATGAAAATAAGTTAAACAAAAACAAGGGTGTATTTTATGACTGAGACATTGAAAAATAAATCAGGGTCAGAATTTTTTTATAAATCCAACTTCTTTTATACTTTAAAGTCGAATATTATTATTATTAATTAAATTTAAATATAGCGTAAAATAATGATTACCATATGCATTTTGTAATCGGGTGTTTATTTGTTTATATGACTGAAAGTCATATGTTTTCCAAATAGGGGGACATGGAGGATGACTTTGAACACGGAGTTGAATGTCCGCCTATTTGATGGTGATATGTGTTATGTATATGATTATTTATTTTATTTATGACTAAAAGTCATGTTTTCCGAGTAGGGGAACATGGAAGAGGACCTTCATATAGAGTTGAATGTTCGCCTACTCGATGGTGGTATGTATACCGTTATTTAAATGACTAAGAGTCATATATTGTGAGTATAGGGAGACATGGAAGATGACCTTCATATAGGGTTGAATGTCTGCCTATGCGAAATATTAAGAGTTATATGCAAGTAGCATTTGAAGTTTATGTGACTTATGTGAAATATTAAGAGTTATATGCAAATTGTATTTGAAGTTTATGTGACTTTATTGATGAACAAATAGGATGGTAAATATGGTAAATATTTGATGATGTGATTACGCTATATTTGGGTTTTAAATTGTTATGTAAATGTGTATAATTTTGTTTTTCCCTGATGAATTAGAGACCGATGTCTCTCTGTCTCCAAAAGAGTAATACTTAGACACCAATAAAAGTTCTATGTAAAAACCGGGTGAATGTTCTTAGCCTGTCTACTTTTACTTAAACATCATAGTATCATGTAGGTTTTCATTATTTTTCATTATTTATAAACTGTTTTTTTCCTTTTAACTGCCGGTAGTCTTTTTTTTCCATGTACCATTGGGAGACCACACGACCTGGATCGAGAGCCACAAAACACACCAAAAACCCAAAGGCCAGTCGCCGCTCGCATCCACAGAGCCAGCGTCATGCATCAGCCACGCACGGTCCACCATGGCTCGCCAGCCTGATCTTCCCTCACAAACGCCGAACTTCTGCACAACGAGCCGTGACGACACTGGTTGATCACAACTACCCTTAGGATTAGCCCTGCAAAGTTCCCGTCAATCACGGCTTAGTAACGGCACTCAACGGCACCCAAAGTCCGGGTGGCCGAACTCTTTGGAGGAGGGAGACCCCTGCTGCACTGGGAGTCGGCAACAAAACTAGCCGATCCCACCCCCAGGACACAGGAACCGTGACCGCTGCGTCTGAGCAAGAAGCAGATGACAAGGAGCCTCAATGCCTAGGATGTGTCGGGTTTTGTCGGTGTGTAGGCTATTGGATCAGTAACGTGTTGGAACTCCCTAATAGTAGAACTTTGTAAAGAAAGTGTGTAAATGTGAACCAGACTACCAGGACAGTAACCATTTTTATTCTCCATTTTTAAGCTAGTTTTACCACTCCTCATTTCACCCAAATAAATACAGAGTGTACCGAGCCTGCGCGCTCCAAATCGTTTGTTTATATTGTATTTGTTTATTGTATATTTTGTTTATGTTATATTTGTATTTTGAATTTTGTATATTTGTATTTTGTAAACGTGTGATGTGTAAATTTTTAAAGCTAGGGGCTAGCTTTTACAGGCGCGGGGGAAATGTCATATTTCCCCAGATACTCATCATTTTTTCCAAATTTCTATACATTTTTCATATTATTTATTTAACATTTCGGAAACCACTCTACGTGCTGCGATTGCATATCGCTGGCCTCGCCTTTATTTTATGAACCCTGACCAGTTTGAACTGTTAGTATAAACTGTTCTTGAGGGGTTCATATAAAAAGCGTACCAGCGAGATGCAAAGGAGGGCGTCGTGTCCCGACGGGGAGGGCGTCACTGTGGTGCCGCACGAATAGTACGCATAGTACGAATAGCGCCAGCCCTTTAGGCTGACAAAGTACTCGGCTAGAAGCTGCCCCCTACGCTACCCAACTTAGTTACGTAAGTGTATTATTGTGCTTGTACCTGATATCAATACAAGTGTTTTGGTAAACCGCAGCCTATTTTATCAACCCTGACGACCCCTAGCGTGACAATATAAAAAATAAAATCAAAGCGTAAGCACTCAAGCCCCACGTTGGGCGCCATTTTATGTGGCGTACTTTTAAGGGAAAACTTAGTTTTCCTCAGAAAGGTACCCACTTGCGTACGGCAGCTCTTCGTCGGTAGAACAGATGGTCATCGGCTAGGAACACTTACGCTTTTTAAAGGCGCCACTCAGTTTTTCATTTAAATGATTCGTTTTCAGAGCTTCTGAACTGAGAAACCAAGCTCTTTTAATTTAAGATTGCTTGTTGGTAATAAATAAATAGACTACCTGAGATCAGCTTCAATCAATTTAATTAACCAATTATGCCAAATTAGGAAACGAAAAAAGTATGTTTATAAATATCAAATAACATAGTTTAAAAATGCATTTGTTCTGATAAAAATAAATATAATGCAGTGAAGCCTAAATTCCCGAGTTATAGTAATATATACCTAACCCTTATCTTTGGCCAAAGATTACCCCAATGTTATGTACATTTATGTACATAAGTATACTTAAAAGTCGCATGTGAATTTAATTTTAAAATAATCAGAAGGCTAGCTTACACAGGTAAATATGTAATATATGTAAAGAATGAATTTAAGAAATAAAGAGGATATCACGAAAGTTATAGTATAAAAAAAATTACGCAATTCAAAAAATGGAATAGACTGGCCTTAGGTTCTGGTGGGAGCTTCTAGAGTGTCCCATGCATCCTGTGAAACAGACACTTGTTGGTGGCTAAATGTTAGGCCGCCAATCCTGGTTACTACGGACAGCTATTTCTCTGATAGTGTATGAGAAAAGTGGAGGAAAACGTGCTGTGAAACGTGGACACCTCTCTAGCGCCTCTCTAACACCCTATCTAACGCCTCTCTAAAATCCTATCTAGCACCTCTCTAAAACCATTTCTAACGCCTCTCTAAAACCCTGTAAATAATATTTACAATACGGCTTACCTCTAGGTTGAGGGGATCTGCCTTACTATGCACATGGCGAATAAGAAATTAAAACGGGACTTCTCCCAGGAAGAATAATCAGGAATCGGCAAAAAGACATAATAATATGTATGTAAGTAATCAGACACTACTTCACATTACAATAATTGGTGCATAAAATAGCACTATAAAGGCAAAAAACTTCAGTCAGAAAAATCATGACTCCTCACACGATTAGCAAAATCGGAGTGTCTCGAAAAACGCTGGTACGTCGATCTACGAGTACCACGCATGGGTACTAGACGACATCTCGTCTGCTTGGATGAAACGGGTAAAGATATTTTGGAAGTTGGCGAATGCGATGGATCATGGAAATTTACAAAAATATTAAGAAATAATAAGGGTAATAGTGGTTAAAGATTTAACCGCTACAATATATACATATATATATATATATATATATATATATATATATATATATATATATATATATATATATATATATATATATATATATATATATATATATGTATACATATATATATATATATATATATATATATATATATATATATATATATATATATATATATATATATATGTATATATATATATATATATATATATATATATAGAGTAAAGTGACCAAATATGGAATAGGTGCTTAATATGGAATATCGATTTATTTACGCTTATTTTTGCATTGCCGCGAAGTCTTCGTAGCCATGTTTTCATTAGTAGGGATCGTACCGCCGGTAAACACTTATGCTGATATTGAAAGTTTATTACCTGGCAAGTATTTTTCTGTTTTCTGGTAAGACGTCTCAGTTTACTTGAATTCCTTTGATTGCATGCCTATCCTCGAATGTCTTTGTTTTTTATTGTTGGCATTGTTAATCGTTAATTTTATGTTTTTAGCAAAAAAACAAGGTTCAATTTAATGTGAGGTTAGTGCCAATATGGAATACACCTGAGGAAACCTGAGAAATCTGGATCCAGTGTATATTGTGCAGTCACTGGGCACACGACGAATTCTCAGGTGCACTGAGCGAGCATTTTGTTTGTGACTTTCTCAAATAACTTGTGTTTGTGCCTTGCACAATTACAGTCTCTTTTTGTTTGTAAGAAAGTCGTTTTTCAGATGCTTAAACATTTTTTTTTTAAATTTGCTTAGATGTTATGTTTTCTTTGAAAGCAGATAGTTTTCTGGTTGATGTGTTTGTAGATACTATTATTTCTTAGGATTAAATAAACGTTTATTTAACATATTTTATTTATTTAATAAGGTATTCCATATTAGGCTTAAAAATATAACACATAGAAATATGCAACTTTTTGTTTATTAGCTCATAATTTCTGTTATAAGAAATTTAATCCCTTGTAACCCCAAAAATATTTTCAGATGATCCTTAATAAAAGGTTTTAGTAATACAGTAGAGTCTCGCTATAGTGAACATACTATATAATGAACTATCCAGTCCAGTGAACACACAAATATTAACATCAACCTCTGAATAGTGAACAAATAAAACCTCGGTAGAGTGAAATTGCACAGATACAAATAAAAAACGTAAAATCAATAACGTCGCACTAGAAACCAACGGAATTCGAAATTTCCGCGAAAGAACATTGAAATCTTTAAATACTGTTATTCAATGGGCTGAAGAAAATTCGAATGAACTGGAATATTCTAGTGTAGTTGCTCTTCAAGACCTGAGCGCTAAATTGATTCAAAAAATTCACACTAACCCAACAAAGCAAAGCAAATTAACAAATTTTTTTCATCCTATGAACTAATTTTATTTTACGTCTTTTTATTTTCTATTACATACATATGTACAATGTACATATGTACATAGATTCATATGTACAATGTACATATGTACATAGATTCATATGTACAATGTACATATGTACATATTTCTATTACATATATATATTTTTTTTTATTAGGATATTTCATTTGACTTTATTATTAAAATAGGTATGTACAGGGTGATCCCCTATAATGTCGCCCCCCTTTAACTTTTTTATTTTAAGTGTCCAAAAAAATTTAAAGGTATGGTTATGTAGGTACTGAAAGATACTATTTTTTTACGTATAAAGATAATTTGAAAAATGATCAGTATACAAGGAAACA